>JBBMKA010086714.1:0-13690 GCA_037833695.1 Sechiopsis laciniata | reverse complement strand
GCAAGGAGGTAGGGATGTAAATGGTTTGTGTTGGGTTGGTGTTAAGTGGATTTTTAGTTTCGAGTGGGTCAATTTTTTAATGTGTTCAACCCTATACATCCTCTAATCCATTTACATCTATGTATTAGAGCAACTTAACTCAATTCTATATTTTTAGATTGAGTTGGGTTAGGTTATTAAATTTTTTTTTATCTCTATAAAACAACTTTATTTATACCTTGTAAATATAAAAATGAATGATACTATAATTTTTTTTTAATACAAAATGATACTATACTTGAATCTAGTTTATTTATTTTATTAATGCATGTTATTCATCAAATATGTTAGGAATATATCTTATTTATTAATTTAATTTCTCACGTGCGCGCGCTCACACACACACATATATATGTGTGTGTGTACGCACATATTAGTTTTTAGTTCAAATTGAATTGAGTTGCTCTGGTTGTCAATTTTTTTATATACTAAAAAAATGAGACGTATAAGAACGAGAAGTATTTACCTTCAAAATAAGTATACAAGAACATATAAATTCATAACAAAGGAGGAAAGAATTTCAACTTTGTAACAACACTGTCAGAAATGTGAAAGAGCTTTTCGGCTGTTTTTTTTTAAAAACTAAAATTCAAGAAAAAAGAAAAATTATTTTCGAAAATCAAATCTTTCATAAGTGTACACAATAGTTAACTTAAATAAAAATGTGTAAATTAAAAAGTCAAAGTTCAAAATTATCGATAATAATAGTAAGAAAAATTGTAATAGATGAAGTATTTTAATAAAATAATTAAAAATGTAATCAAATTTTAAAATATTTATATTTATAATATATTATTTATTTTTAATAGAATAATGTATATTATTATAGTATTATTAATATAATATTATCATTAATACTATGATAATACTTACTAATTTTTTTTAAAAATGATCGTATTTATAATTATTCTTGAAATTTTTTTAATATTAAATGAGGTAAAATCGGAATAAAGGTCAAAATTCAATAATAAGCCCAGCACCGGAAGAAATTTAAGCCCAGCCCATTCAAATCTTTAATCTCACGCTTCCTTCTGTTCGGTCCTCTTCTTCCCCAAAGACGTTCTTTTTTTTCTACGAGCTGCGAAGTTCAGGACTGACCTGCAACAATGGCTCCCAAATCTTCAAAATTCCTCGGCCTCTTCGGGTACGATCTGCTGTTGGGATCCATAGTCGCCTTCTACGCCTTCATGGTTCCTTACACCAAAGTTGAAGAGAGCTTCAACGTTCAGGTTCGCCAATTTACTAGCTCTAATTCGTTCTCCCGAACTGAACCAAAAATTTCACTTCATCTTTTGCTGGATTTAACCTAATTTGATCTAGTGTGTCGATAATTTGATATCTGAGACCAATTATCACGATTGCTGTTTTTTTTGTTTCAGGCAATGCATGACATTTTATATCATCGCCAACATATTGATAATGTAAGGGGTTTATATTCTTGATTTTTCTCTCTTGGTTGACTGTGTTGGATTTTCTAACCAAGTGTTTGGATTTTATTTATCGTTTTAAAACATTAGTACGATCACTTGGAGTTCCCTGGAGTGGTTCCTCGCACTTTTATTGGTAATTTTCATTTCAGCGTATTAATTTCTCACCTTCTGTTTATTTTCTTATCTGGTTTCATTTACTAAATGGCCTGCTATATTGACATTTATCATGATTCTAATAAGTAATGCTTGTTTTATAGGTGCACTTTTTGTATCAGTTCTTGCGTCTCCTTTTGTTCTAGTAATCAACTTGCTGCACTTTCCTAAAATATATGGGCTTTTAGCTGGTAAGAAATTACTTTGACTCTGGGGCTTACACATATATTAGTTTGATTGTACATATTCACATTTTCCATTTTAATAAACTGATGTAACTGCTGTATGCTCTCTGTTTCTGGGTTGATGTCTTTGTAATGGTTAACTCACATTTGTAATTTTCTCTGTGCAGTTCGTTTAGTATTGGGTGGTGTTGTACTGTCAACTTTGCGTTTCTTCCGTATTCAGGTAGGCTACAAATTTTCTGCTCCATTGAGAAAATGTGACCATGGTAGTGGTACCCTTAGGAAGATCTGGCAGGTTCCTTAGCATGTAATTTTTTTTTTTTTTTTTGATATCCATGACTGTCCGGGCCAAGTTGCGCGCACCTCGACTAATGTCACGGGACATAGTGCCTAATCCTACAACATTTGGATGTCAAGGAAACTCGTAGGAAATTAATTCCTAGGTAGGTGGTCACCATGGATTGAACTCATTACCTTAACATTTAATTTTAGTGTAAGTATTTAAGCTAGCAAGAGATAATATGTGATGCGTCAAGAAAACTAACTTGAAATCAATTTAAATATTTGGAACAAATTGGAGGTGCGATAGGATCGGGAGTTGAGAACGAGATTCCTTTTAGTAGTATCAGTCTGTCTAGCATTTCCTTTGTCTTTACGAGTTTATATGCATCCTTAGCAATTATATTGGGTTGCTGTGTATATGCATGCATCTACCAGCAGCCTTCTTTTAGCTGTGTGCCAAGGCTTGTTTTTTGTTTCATTCTGCTTAAAATAACAAGATTTCCATTTTTAGCCCTTCAAAGCAGACTTCATATGTTTTTTCTGTAAGAAATGAACTGAAAACAAACAGTTTCCACGGTGGTTAAAATTCCTAGAGCCCATTTAGATATGAACTACTGAATCATTTTTAAAAAACTAATTATGTACAGTGTCACATGATAGATTTCAATCTAATTATGCGAAGTGCAGTGTCGTAGACTCGTATACTAGTTTTCATTTTTGAAACGGAAGAGAGAAACAGAGAGACTACACAGTAGCTTTCACTTTTGATTCTGCTCAGCAGATATTTTCACTGTAGGGGTTGTATGTAGGTGGGGTCTGCTTATAATTGAAAATGATCATAAATTTAAAACTTTTATATACTTGTACTGATTTTAATTTGATATTTGACTTTGTTGTAATATTCCATGCTAAGTTGCTGATTGATTGAACAGATTCGGAGCAAGTTTGGACATCAAGTAGAAGCTTTTTATATAATACTCACTGCTATCCAGTTTCACATGCTGTTTTATGCTTCACGGCCTCTTCCTAATATCTTAGCTCTTTGTGCAGGTTATATCTCCAAGCTTTTTAATTCAGATATGTTCAACTTGCATCTGTGTGGAGTTTAATCTCTGTGTGTCTGTTTCCAATTGATTGTGCTGAACAATTTTATATTGATGCAACCCCTCTGCTGCGGCTCATATAATTTTGATCCCTAGTGATGTAGATTTTTAAAAATATGTAGTACTGTTTGGCTGATTTTAGAAGCAATATTTTTCTTATATGGGCATCATTTCACACATCCAGATAGTTCTTAGTTGTAGGTTGGATATCAATACCTTGGAGTCAATATACTGATTCGCTTTTATAATGCATTACCTTGTGTTGGTGTATAACAAGGTCGTAGTACATAAACTGATAAAAGCCTCAGGAATCACGGATTTCATTTCACATAGGATTTTAGATCTTCTAAATCTATCCTTTTGTCCAGTGATTTTACTCAAGGGAAATTAAATTTGTATCTGCATAATTGTTCATGTTTGGCCTAATTGAATTTTTCAGCTCGAAGGAAATACTTGCAAATTTGCTCTACAGTTTTTGTCCATTCCCTTGGTATCTGTTTTAGTTTCTCGACTAGAGTTATTTTTTAAGATCCTATTATCCTATTGGGATGGTGACGGAATACCCTTACAACATTCTTTTTCTATGATTGGCCTTTTAAAAAAAATCTATATTCTACATGTTGGAACTTATTTTTCGTATTTGTTGCAGTTAACATGGTGTATGGATATTTGCTCAAAGGGAACTCCTATGCAGCATTGAGCTTCTTGGTATGTGTCTCAAAGGATAAAACGTGAATCTTTTTTAGTAATATGATATTATGTAGAAGGTGGTAAACATGACTTCTCCGCTGTCTTGTCTAGCAAGAAATTATAATCCGATGTTTGTCTAATGTCTGGTAACTTAAATAAAGAAGCAGCATGTGCAGTCTAATGAGTTTCAATTCTGTCACCTTTATGATGGTTCCAATACTTGATCATTTTCTTTCTCTTCTCTCTCCTTTTTGTACAGATTTTTCTATACACTACCATCCGCCCTTTTATCTATTTGGACTTTTTTTCTAAGAATTCATTATCCAGAGTTTTCTTGATACAAATAGTTCATCCTTGAATGTATGATTTGTTCTATGTATATTGAATTCTATTCTTGAACTACGTTTCAGTCTTAATTGCATTACATGTCTGTCTTTGGTTTTATCTCAATTCTTTTCACCTCTTTGTCTCACTCTCTGTCGTCAGATATTTGCTACAATCATCTTCCGATGTGACATGCTGTTACTTCTTGGTCCTCTTGGCTTGGAGCTTTTGATGGTTTGTGAATGTTACAAAACCTTTGGTTTGAATTAATTGTGGTTTTTTTTTTGTTTTAGTTATTTTCTTGATATTTGATTTATTGTTCATTACAATTGCTGTTTTTTCATATAAATTTCCATAATTCTGTTTATCATAGGTAGAAAGATATTTTATTTATGAAATGGAAAGTGTTCATGTTCGTTCATTTCATATTTATTAATTCTATCTGTTTTCTTGTTCATTTACTAAAGTAGATTTCTGCCCAGATTAATTAGGTTTCACAATTATAAACCAATTATGCAAGCCGATGATGTTTACTGATTTCTATGTCTACATAAGTAATCAATGCATCTACTAAAAGATGGCTATATAATTCAGTTTTTTTTTGGATAGGAATATATAATTCAGTTTTAGTTCTATGTTTTGGTATTATAGTTATATTTCTTTTGGAATATGTCCACATAGAAATTGAAGTTTGTTATCAAATTCATTGTTGCTTAAGGTGCATCATAGTGCCAATGAGGTGCTGTCTTTATTGAATTCTCGCACTTTTTAGTTAACTAACTGCATAACAACACAATTGCAAAAATCTTATTGGCCATGAAGGGTGAATAAGTTGGATGGGATTCTGGGAAAATGGATTAAGAATTCTACAATTATCCTGATGAAGGTGTGTGCCTACTACTCTCAATAATTTAGATTTTTTTTTCCAAACAGATGAAATCAATATCATTTTGGAGCATACTAAAGTGCTGCACTGGTGTTGCTTTGTTATGCATAGGTTGGTAAGCTATTAGTTGCTAGCACTTTTAATTCTTCATATAATTGTAACTCTTTTTGCTTGGGTGAGGTGAGGCTTTGCTTCTTTTTTATCATTCATTTTGTTAATGATGTTAGTTTCCTTAAAAAATCTTCATTCACCAGAGTTTATCAAATAGTTTTTATTCTACTTCATTCATCTCTTTTAATTTTGGCTGATACCTGGATTTGAACCTGTTCATTTCACAGGTCTTACAGTTTTCATTGATTCGATATTCTGGAAGAAATTGTTGTGGCCTGAATTTCATGTTTTCTGGTTCAACTCTGTTCTAAATCGAAGTGCTGAATGGGGTGTATCCTTTTAAGAGGTTTTTTTTTTGGTTGTCGTGGGCTGCTTTGTTGAATTATAGTTAAATGAGCAAATACGCAAAGTTTTTTCACTTTCTATTAATAGGAGATGCCATTTTTTTTTTTTGTTTTTCCGTTTCTGCATCTTTAGGTTTTCTGTGCGAATAAGATCTCTCTCTCTTTAACGCCTTCTTTTTTCTTTTTCTTTCTAAAAATATATATATTTTTTATTTTAAAGAGACACTTCAACGGTTGATTGACAACTTGTTCAACCCTTTTATGGATTATTAAACTTAGTCATTCATCCTTTTAAAGAGACACTTCAATGGTTGACAACTAACTCAACCCTTTTATGGATTATTAAACTTAATCATTCATCCTTGTGCGTGAATTGGTTTATTGTAGTTAGAGAGGTGTTACAAAAGTTTATGGGCTAATCGGAGGTTTAGTTTAGTTCCCTGCCCGAGTCTAAAATTTGTTTTCAGTTTTTTTAAAAACAAAGTATGAGTAAAAATATGTTTAGTTAATTGTTTCTTACAGATGTTTTTCTTTAGTTTCGAGTGGCTCAAGTTGTTTTTTCTTTCAAGAATTATAAGCTCATTCATAAATCATTATTAGTCCAAGCCCAGAATAATCTCAACCTTCACGACGTTCACATCTCAATGGAACAGTTTCAAAAACTTGTTTGTAAACAACTAGGCAACCTTGATATTTTTTTTTTTTGGAAAGATGCTTTCCGCATGTGAAGATCATAATGTTAACAATGCTACCATTAGGTTATCACTCTGAGATGGAGATTGAGTCATTGACTAGTATATTTCCTTAATAAAACCCCAGACTCAACCCGTGCACTGGTATTTCACTTCAGCACTTCCACGATCATTACTTGCTGGATATCCTCTTTTTCTGGTTAGTCTTTTACTCTTTTTAAACAATGCTAACAGAAGACATTACGTTGAACTTCTCATCTTATTTTCTTATGCCTGTAGAATCATGTACCAGTTGTTCAATGTTCTCCAGTCTCTTTCTTGTATAAGGCACTCTATTAATCTGTTAGTGGCTAGAAATTAAACAGTTATTTCTCAATGATAAAACAAGATTCTATAGTTTCTGCATCGCAGTATTACTCATTGAAATGTAACATAATTGTAAAAAAACAGAAGTACATAAGCTGCTAAGCATCATGGTTTGCTTGAAATCAGTCGCCAACTATATGCCTATTTTTCCACACACGCGAGTTGTGTTGGTTTGAATGTCCGTATATTCCATCAGGCATGTAGATGTAAGTGACCTTGGAGTATAGTTCTTTTATCATGTTATTGCGTTTATCATGCTTTGTCGTGAATGATATATTTGTAAACAGTAAACTTTATATGCATCTTTCTTAACATCTGAAGACAAGATCTATTTTATAGCTTCAAAAGTTAAGTCCACTATCTAGCTCCAACAAAGCAATAAATTCTCATTTACATGAGAAAAAATCCCTCACATGATCACAGCCACAGGTAAATGTCCGGATATTTGGATTTTTTTGAAGACTCAAGCTTATTGGCATTCACTCCAATGACAGTGCAATTCTGTTCCATAAGTTTAAGAACAATGCTTCTCTTTTCCTCCTCTCGGATTCACCAACCTCTATTTTGGCTGCAATGATCATCTTCCTCGGGGCAACATAATTGTATTTTGTTGCTGTGGTAGGGCAAAGAATCGTGAACACTTGCCACTTCATCGGGATATCATCTATCTTTATTGACGGTTCTCTCTTCAGCTCCGCCTTCATATTAAAAATTATTCTCGGCTATGCCCCCAAGAGGTGGCATGGTGGTCGAAGGCTTGGGTTTTGAAGGTGTGCTCTTCTCAAGGTTCCAAGTTCTAATTCACATGTGACATTAATTTGTAGACAGCTCATGTGTCTCTATTCCTTCGATGTTTCCCGGTGCCTAGCCTAGGAACCGGGCATGGTTATCTCGAGTATAGTGGAGCGAAGCTCCGATTTCCCGGTTTCAAAAAAAAAAAAAGGAGTTATTCTCTGCTATCCTCTCCTCCGGTATCTTCGGTCTACAAGATCAACCAAAGCCCATCACCCCGTTTCTCTTAAGTTATTTTCTTGGATTACTCCTTAGTATGTTGATCATTGTTTGGCCATTGAATTTGGTTTCCTCCCCTTTTTCTATGTTTCGATAGACATGGTAACATTTTCACCAATCATTGAAAATGTTTCGTTTCTTATAGGATATTCATGTTAAGTAGGAAATTGTTAAGATGAAACTGGGCCAACTGGAGGCATGATTTATCTTACCGTGGTGTTGATATATCTGGTTTTGTCTCTTTATTTTTCTTTATAATTTAATATGTATTCTTTTGCAGCTTGGTGTCTTTCTCGACAAGAGAGTCCTGCGTTTCATTCTCCCAATTTTGTGCTTCATATTACTCTACTCCAAGCTTCCTCACAAGGTAACTGATGTGCTCCGTTGGTTTGTAGCATCGGAAACTTCACATTTCATCTTGAAGATCATTTTAAATATCATCTTCTTTTACTTGGCAGGAGCTCCGCTTCATTATTAGTTCAGTTCCAATGTTCAACCTGTCCGCAGCCATTGCAGCCAACAGAATGTATGCTTCCTGACTTGTCCTACTGATTTTCTAGAGTTCTTGGCATTTTTGTATTACTGTTTCACTTCCTGACTTTGTTAACTAAAGGGTTTTCCTAGATTGGCATATTACATATGTACTGTAAAGTAAACAATATGCACGACTTTGTGACTGTTATTTCAGTGATAGCCTTACATGTTATACTATTTTAATTTCACTGGTAGTCTAGTATACTCCTCTTTTTCTGTTGTTTACATGATTCTTTTCTTTGGTTCTCTCTTTCTGATGATATGATTTCCAATATTATCTTGCTACAGATACAACAATAAACAGAAGACCTTTTGGAAGTTGCTTTATCTTATTATGCTGGGACTACTACTAATCAGGTTGAATGATTTTTCTGTGTTGCTTGGAATAATATATTTACCTCTTTATCCACTCATTTTCACTTTGTAGTCTAGGGTGCACCGTCATAACATTCTTGGCGTCAAATGAGAATTATCCAAGTGGCTATGCATTAAAAGAGTTGCATCGGACTGGTGAGTCCTTCATATCTCCCACTTCCCAAGTCTTTGTGATTTTTGAACGTGTGAAGGAAGTCATCTGGTTGTCGTTAGGGCCCTCATCTTTTCTTTTCTTATATCAATGATAACTGGTTTTCATCTCTAATTATTTTGTTTCTACTAGTCTACTTTGTTTCCTATTATCCCCTCCTTTTATTGCATTTTTTAATCATACCTTTCTCAACATGTTGAGCACCTTGAACAGGTCGTCTATCCAATTCTGATGAGCAGTGGGTTCATATTGATTCATTTTCAGCCATGAATGGAATCTCACGCTTCTGTGAAAATGATTTTCCATGGAGGTAACGTAGTGCTGGCCTTGGTCAAGTTAATGTCTTGTGAACAATTTCATACATAAGATGAATTCTGTTGAACGCAAAGCTAAGAGAAAGTACCAACTTCTTACTAAAAAATGTGGAAGTTTTGATAACTATGGCGTTGTTGTTTTCATTTTCTCATGTTTATGGAAGATAAAGACCAAGGTTCGTATTTTTTAGCCAAAAAAAGGGTCAAGGTTAGATAGATGCCTGTTTTTTTGGTTTTCTTTTTCCATCTTCTTCTTGGTTCCACAGAAATTTACAGTTCCAAATCGGGTGCACTTCGATGAATATTTGGTGTCATATGCTGTATTCATGTTTTTTTAATAATATTTTTAATGATAAATCAAACTTTTATTGAGAAAAGAATAAAGTACAAAAAGAAAAAAAAAACGTGTTAGTCCCTTTTGTAGAACTACTCATTATGCCAAAAATCTATTCTACAAAAAATGTTCTCTTTTTGAAACAGATCTCTATGTATATTTAATAATCTTGTTGTTCATGGTCCCCAAGAGGTTGGTAGAGGCTTGGAGTCTCCAAGGTTTGCTCCCTCGGAGATTTCAGATTCGAAACTCACGAGTGAGTTTAATTGTAAATTTTTTTGTTGTATTTTGTCTCTCCGGTCTGTGCTTTGGTACGGTCCTACGGGCTACCATATATGTAGTGGAGCGAAACTCCGATTCCCGGTTATTAAAAAAAATCTTGTTGTTCACCTAATTCATCGATATATCTAATAATTAACTAGAGCACTGTATGTAACAAAGGTATTCCAAGGAAGAAGAGATTCCACTGACAGAACTTCGCCACAGAAACTTCACCTATCTTATTAAGTGAGTTATTCATCATCCTGCTTCCTTTTAACTAGAATGAGACAACTTAACCAACATGTTCTTAGAAACTCATTTCTCCCTTTATTATATTATTTGCATACACCTCTCACCAACCTATAATTTCGACCTTGTTTAGCTCTCTTATAAACCTTGTTCTATACCAGTAAAAGAAAGGGTTTATAAAGATAATTGTATTTATACGATCCTATTCATGTCATACATATACAGCGAACATCCAGCTATTGGCGGATTCAATTGCCTATTTTCTATAAGCGGCTTTTCGAGGCTGCACCTTCAAATTGGATTCCCACCTATTTTACCGGTACACAACTTGCTCTTGTACAATCGAATCTGCGTAATCTCAACTGCCAAAACCAGCCCTTATACATCAAACTCTAGACGTTTCTTATACTGTTTTTATTATATACTGCAGGTGACCGAACCAAAAGTTTATGTTCATGGTAGCTCTCAGAATTTGGATCTCTTGCGTAAAAATTGGCCAGGATGCTGATGTAAAGTAAAGTACCCTTGTTCTCCATATAGAAGTTACTGTGAATAAAACTTTATGAAAACCCGTTTGAACCATCTGTTCGTTTTATGCAAAGATTTATTGGATGAAGTTGAGTTGCATTAAACTAGAAGAACAGGGGCCTTACTGATCAGTTAGTTTACTGATTTTTGTACAACCCTTTCAGTTTTCTTTTCTAGATACTTCAATTATTTTGTTCTGTAAATTATCTTCTGTCAACCTCATGAATTGCCTCACACAAAAGCTAGCACGAGTTTATGGTTCCTTTTTATTTAATTTTATTGATTCATTTATTTAATGTTTTTTTAAACAAGAAACGAACTTTCATTAAGAGAAGAAACCTCCTTAATGTCTATGGTGTCACAAATTTTTTGTTTAAGTAACATTAAAAAGAAAAAAGGAAAAAATTGTGAGGTCCCAAATGGTGGCAGATAGACATTAAGGAGGACTTGCCTCTTTATTCATAAGAAGGCAAGCATTTCTCTTGATACAAACCTAAAAAAGAGGCAAATAACAAGGGATACAAAATAGCAAAAAGACCAAAGCAAGACAAAAGAATTAACTAATAACATGAACAACAAAAAGCCACGCAAAAAACAACAGAATGGCTGAGTTGCAAAACACGGTAAAACAAAGAGAGAAAGAAAAAGAAAAGCAAGCATTCAAAAAATCTAATCTTCATAGACGAAATTAGCTACAAACAACAATGCCAAGATAACGCTGTAAATCGCAACACTGTAAATCGCAAAAATGAGCTACTAAAAACCAAAAGAGGAGACAAACTAACTCCAACCAGAAAAATCATATGGAATTTCAATTGGCCGAGCAAACTGCCGATCCACAACATTCCTTTCGCTAAAATCCTCAAGTGGCCATAATGTTTGGCAAACTTTTATTAATTTCAACAGGAGCACTTTTCTGACCTTTTAGAGGGGGCAATGGGAGAGGAAATAGCTAATTCACCTAAATTAGAAGGAGAAATGAACTCCTCATGATCATGGGAGATGGCTTCATCCAAATTATCGATTGGTGAATCAATACTGCTAATACTAATATCATCTTCCATTTCTGAATCAAGATGAGTAGGGAGATTAGGAACTTTGGGGAAAGGTGAAGTAGCAGACTATTTATGGTGGATAACAATCCCATGAATAAAGAGCCTGACGAAGGAAGGATGAGATTGAAATTGAAGGAATGAGGAGAGAGAAGATTGGCGTTGGGAGTTTGAGGGCAGGGGATGGGTTGGTTTCGAGTAATAATGTGTTTCAATGCAGTTAGGGTTTAGGACAAGGTTTCTATCAAGGGAAGAGGCAGATTTGATACATTTTTTAATTACAAATTTATTATGATGCGTATGTTTGTGGTTGGTATTTTTAGTCTTATTTTATTTTGTACACTGGCAGAGGATTGAGATTTGCAGGTTTAATTTGAATGACAATAACGGAAGCAGGAAATATGTAAACTTATCTTTCTAAAACATTCTCTCTCTAAAATCTTCTCTACAAAAAAAAAAAAAACTCTAATCCCGTTTCACCCTTCCTCATCTGGCGATGGGCCTTCGACACCAAGGAGGAGGAAAGGAAATCCTCACCTTCCTTCGGTGATCATCTCATCCCAACGACGCGACTTCTTCATTTCAGAACACCTCCAACGTGGTGGAGGAATGTGTACACCTGATATTCTCCTCAGGTACTAGCACTATTGTGACAGTCTTTCTTGAGAAGTACATGTGACAAAATTGTTAGGTATGCGATTTGGCATATCTTTGCCATGTTGCTACAACAACTTTCTTCTTCGATGTTTCTCTTCTCTTTGGCTACCCTAGAGCTGCTCCCTCCCCATCAGGGCCACCATGGCAATCTTTCCCAAGAAATATGAGCTACAAGATCACGATATGTAGCTGGGGTAGGGCCAAAGATTGTGTTTCACTTGCCTTTTTTGTTGGGATATTTCGTGGCCTATCCTCTCCGTGACTCTACTTTTTCTCTTTGGCGTTTCTCTTGCGCATCAATTCTCAACACAACAAACCATTCTGCCGCACCGTCTGCACTTTTGATCTCTTTGATTTCATGCACAACATTAGGTGTTTCTTTTTTCTCTGTTCATATCCAACATAATCGGTTCTCGACACACAAACATCAAGTTTGGTTTGTGGCAATACATTAAGGATTTCTTCTGATGATAACAACTTGCAAACACTGGCGACACCCATCGTCATGTTCCTTATTTTTTCATTGTATCCATTGGCGACCGGACTTGTATATACTGGGTTAATCCTTCGTATTTTGCTCAGTTTAACCTTTACATTCGACTTCTTTTCCCCCCCTTATCTCGGTTTTGATAGGCATCTTCTAAACACTTTTACTGATGAAAATGTTTCCATTCCCTATAAAAAAGACAATGATTTAGGGTTTAGAGTTTTTGAAAATAAAGCCTATAAATAGTACTTCTACCAATAGGTTTCCTTGTATTGCTGCCATTTGTTTTCAAAAGTTGGATTTTTCTTGTCTTGTTATCTACTTTTTTCCTTTATTTTAAAAAAATCAAGCCAATTTTTTAAAACTAAAAGTAGTTTCAAAATCTTGTTTTGTTTTTGGGGTGTGGTTAAAGATTCAAGTATTTTCTTGAGAAATATAGAACTTATAGTAGAAAATGGTTATTAAAGAGAACCTTAAAGTTTCTGAAATCTTAAAGTTTGATTTAAATTAAGCTATATTTACAATGAATTAGAAGTCATTTCTTGAACATGGTAGATTCTTAATTGATTGAATATATATATATATATATATATATATATATCATCGGATTAAAATTTTTTAGATGTCATGGTTATTTGCTTAGGAAGAAGATTGTTAGGGGTTGGCTTAAATCTTAAATACATGAGAAATTGGGATGATTTTACACTTCAAGTGTGAAAAAAAAAAAAAAGGTCCACCCCTATTTGTAGTGCCTAGGCGGCCTAAGCTTTGGCCAAGGATCTAGAACATGGATGTGGGCTGTGGCACCTCACTGCACCCACGTTTTTTTGTATCTTCTACGACTTGATCACGCTGCATACTTATTTTGACTGATACTTCCCAGGAAAATGGTCAGTGAAACACGTTTTAACTTCAGAGTTCCTATGACTAAGCTATTGAAAAGGAAGATATGATATACCATGTTGGTTCATGTAGTAACTTTCAATTCTTTTATGATATACCCTGTTCAACCTCCCATGGGTATTCTCTAATGATGCAAAAGGAAATGTTTTTCGGCTGCTACTTGGGCCCTATTTTCGCAACAAGGCTCTCTTTTTGTGGATCAACTCTGTTAAAAGTCTCCTTTATGAAA
>JBBMKA010086684.1:0-13697 GCA_037833695.1 Sechiopsis laciniata | reverse complement strand
GCGTAAGCAGCTAGTGAGATAGTTATTCCTAACATCTCTCTAAGAAGAGCTTAAGATTAAGTCTTACCTAGTGAGCAGGGTTAGGTTAAATCTTAACGTTCCCTTTTTCAATGCAAATGCTAAGCACTCGCAAGTGGATGGTCAATCGACCTACGATAAATAAAGACAATCGCCATTCTTACCGATTTTCCCCCTTACCTTAACATTGAGTTACTATATTACTTCTGGGTTTTCCTAAGACTAATTTCTTTCATTAATTCTAATTATAAGTTGCTAACAGAAGATCAAGTCTGAAACAAAAAACTCTTAGAATTAAATTCAGAAAATGACTCAATGAGTTTATGAAATGCATAAAGAAAAACAGAGTATGAAATGAGAAATAAGAAATACAATGTTAGTCTAAATCTATCTATGGAGTAATAGAATTGCCATCATTGTTGCCAATGAAATCTTATTCTACACGTCGCATTGGTACTTAGTTCTTCCGGGATACAGATGAACAGAATTCCACCGAGATCTCCCAAGAGACCTCGGTGTCTCGAGCACTCATAAATGGTAGTTCCCTTTCAAACCCCCACACCTTCTTCTTCGATCAATCTTCTATTTATAACGTCTAGGGTTTCTTGTCGATCGCGTCCAATCCTTGCGCCGTCCTTCTAGAATATTCAATTTGCTAATTATTTTCGTCTTGGTCCCATTGATTCTTTAATTTGATTGCCAACTAACTTTTTCCTTTTTTGTCCTGTTGACTCATCCGCTCCATCTTTGCAAAACTTTCCTGCGAACATAAGATACGTCAGTAGATTTGTGCTTAATAGTCTAGTTTCCGAGCTTATACGCGTGTTTAGCATCTAAAAAGCGCATAATGCACAGTTTTGCAGATGCATTTGCTTTTAGCTCACATATACGAATAATTACGGATATTTGAGTTGAATTCCGTATTTTCTTCGCTTGCTTACTTATTTTCTGAGTAAATCGTAAGGTTTCAGAGGCTTAAATGGTGCTATTAATTAGCGCTGTCAATGCACTTTCCAGACTGATTTCATCACACCCGAAAATGCATTAACATTAACTTGTTTCTATGTTAGAACTTTTGCAGCGATGCATAATCGGACATTTTCAGAAGAAAGAAAGCTATTCACATCATTCATAGAAACCACATTGCCTTCCTTCTCCGTTAACGAAAATGAGCACCATTTTCGAATAACTTCCTCCATAACCCAGGTCAACTTCACATAATCTTTAAAAATATAGTCAAGATAGAAGAAAACGTACCTTCAGATCAGAAAAAAGCTTCTAAGAAAACCACCCACACAGATCAATATTCAGATCTTGAAACAAAATATGCCACAGAGGCTTCAGCAACAGTAAATCTTCTCGTAAAACCTGGACAAGAATTACAGTACCCGATTCAAAGGGATAAACATGCTACCATTCTAACAAATGTCAGATCCCACACTAATCAATCGTAATCCATTAAGCCAATTTTGAGATTGTCTGAAAAACAATGAAGAAACCACGAAATGCACCGAAAAAACCCCAAACCCTTACTTCGAAGGGGAGTCTCTCACGTAGAGAGAAAAAAGATCTCTGCTATGTGAAAACTAATAGCCTGGTCATTTAGTAGAGCCACCATGTGAAATTATAAGGGAATAAAAAAGTTTGGCTTAAACTAATAAAAACATATTTTTAGCGGACTGTCTTGTATCTAACTTAATACTTACATAATTTGGTTTGAGTTAAACCAATTCATCTATAAAGTCTATAATTAAAAGTTATATATTTACTTTTTATTTTAGTATAAATTACGGGATGAGAACAAAAAATCCTACATAAAGGATATTGTTCTCAAATAAATGATAGTCAACTATCGATTTTCAAAATCGAACCTGTGATCGTAGTATTGAAGTAAATTACCACCAAACAATGAAATCAACACGCCATAAATCCTTTCGATAAATATATTTATTTTTTTAATTCAATAATTAATTAAACTATTATAAAATGATTTTTTTTTTAGTTATCGATACTCCTTTTCTATTTGTTCATAATTATCTTTTAATTTGATCATAACTATATTTAAGGAGATTTTTCATGTATAATATTTTAAAAAAAAATTAAATTAAAAAAAAACTATGAATAGTAATTGTTCAGAAGAAATCTGTTCCGAACATAAAATTTGAACGCTACTCTTGTTCTCACAACATAAAATTTGTTTAATTTAGTTATAAATTTTTAGAATTGCTTATGAAAAAACGGTTGGACTATATAGAAAGAAGTACAATAGTAAAAAAAAAAAAAAAAAATTGTAAGAGAACTATATCAAAGAAAATGTCAATAATTTTATCTTTTATTGAACATTTGTTTAATTTTTATTTTAATTTTTTTTATCAAATTGATTCTCAATTTAACTTAAAATCAAACAAAATCAAATCCTGATAAACAGTATATCACATGATTTTTTTCATAATCATTAACCATAAATACCTATTACATTCTTTTCATAATTTTTATCATTTTTATTCTCGCGGCCTAAAACACTCCTTCTATGTTTTGTTTTTGTTTGAGATACTCGTTTTATGTTTTCTAATAAATTAATTAATCAAACTTAACGATGGGTTAGGACACACGTCAGCACTAGCTAGTCAGATTGAAAGTCAAGATAGGTGACTCTAATACATTTTTTCTTTCCAAAAAAAGTCATTTTACCTTTTGTTCATTCACTTTTTTGTCCACCCTTGAATTAATTTAATATTAGAGATAGATACTTTAACATAAAATAATGCAGTGATCTTTTGATATGTTTGTTGGCTGACGTATGAAATATTATCCAATTTACGATCTTATCTTTATAATCATTCTGAAATTGCTTTTTGAGTTATTTTTAAATAATAAAAATAGTTAAAGTTATCAGTTTATTTTATGAAATATTTGTTTTCAAGATCATATTAATTATTCTTTCACAAAATTTTGGAATGATTTGGATCCGGTTTTTGTTTGTTTTGGGTCAAATCGACAATTTAACCCATATTTTTTGTTTTTTAACAATTTAATTTAAATTGATGAGATTCGCTTTTAGTTGGATTTTCGATTTTGATTACCATTAGATTTTAGTTTATTTTTAAATTTTTTGTTTAGTTTTCAATTTGATTTTAAGAATTTTAATTTTAACAAGAAACAATATTTTCAATGAATAACATTATTTACTTCATATTTCACATCTAAATTTATTCTTCCATTAAATATAAATACTAATATATTTATATTTTTCTTTGATATTTATATTTTCGATTCGATTTTATATTGGTTCTTCCTAAATAACGTAAAATGAACCAATATTTTTCAATTTTATAAAATAACAAATTGAATAATCCACTATTGTTTTAAAAAATCAAACTAATTAATTGAATCAATTTGGTTTGATTTTGAATTTGTCCATTTTTTTTAATTTTTCATCTTACTTCTTTATAGGGTTTGTGGTCTTCCCTCTCTCACCTTAGTACTCAAACAAAACAAAAAAAAAAGCAAAAAAACTATAATCGTTTTAAATAAAAATAGAAGGTGTGAAAAATGTTGTTTTTTAGTGGGTTGGTGAAGAAAAGTGGGTTAAGAAAATTACTTTCTATTAATTAATCTATAAATTTTTAAAATATATTCAAATTGTGTCATTTTTGGTATTATAGTAACGATTTTGTTTAGACATGGTACTAAAGTAATTATTATTAAACTAATTTATGATTAAAATTAATGTCAAACTTAATGTAACAATAAATTTTAAATTTTGTTGTATGTGAATTAGAATCCTACATTAAACATAGGAAAAATACATTTTTAATTCTTACATTTGCAGTTTAGTTTTAATTTGTTAAATAATTTTATTATTGGCATTTCAATAATGTTTGCTTTTAATTATTCCAATAACAAAATCGTTAGTTACATTAAACAATATTCATTATAGTGATGATTAAATTAATTTTAAATTTCAATATATTAATGAAATAAATATTTTAATGTTTGTGTGAACTTCATATTTTTAAAAATAAATTAAAAAATACACGAGAATTAAACATGGGTATTATTAAAATGACAACAATAAAAATGTTGAATTAAAACAGTAATATCAAATTGAAATTAAAAACTAAAAGGTAATTTTTGCTAAAATGATATTGGAATTTTTTTAACTTAAAGATACAAAAACCAAGACGAAAATGGAAATAAGAAACAATTTTCATTGAAAAGGGAAACTAGTTATGAAAGGGAGTGATTGATTTAGCGATGTGTTAAAGAAATCCACGGAATCTGTGCAAGACAACAAGTTCCCAAAAATTTAAAAAGAAAAATTAAATAAAAGAGACAAAAAAAAAAAAAAAAAAGTCCATAAAAATTGGGAAGAAAACAAATAAAATTTGGAATAGAAATTGCTTTTGGGGAAGTTGTTTCTCGTGCTTGCAAGCCAATGCAACCCCCCGCAAATAAAATAAAAAAAGTTCATTTTTTTTTCCTTTCCTTGAGAAAAAATTACTTATTCATGTATAGGTTATTCCTATATTTATTTTTCGTGGACTATTTAGTTGTACGAAAAATTAATTTTTATAAATTAATTCATATTAAAAAAAGTTGTGTGGCACCCATTATGTTACATAAATAACTAAATTTAAAACTTTTCCATAAGTAAAGAAAATTTGTAAAAAAATTAATTAATATGTAGGTGGGTACATTATAGATTAAATTTATTACCTCTTAATTTTTTTAAGTCTATCTTAATCACTAAACCACTCATGATGATTAGTTTGTTGTGTAGATATTAAGTTGACTATTTATTTCTTTTTTTTTAGATTATAACAATTAAAGAGGGTTCAAATTCATGACCTCTTTGTATACACTAATGTCGCTGAGTTACTTCTCTTGTTGGCTTAAGTAGACTATTTTATGTTGAGTTCACCAGCATCATGTACGATTTAGTATCTATAAAATTATAGATTACCATCATTTTTATTTCTCTCAAATATTATTGAGTAAAAAAATGTTTTTACTATGTTAAAAAAAACCATGTCAAAATTAAGTATTCTAAATGGAGGAATATTTGCATTTTTTTTATATTTTTTCTTTTAAATGATTATTCTTTAAAATCAGATTATTAATATTTAGCAACTTATTTTTCAGATATAACAATTACGTTGGGTCACATCCAGATAAATGCCTTACAAAAATATTTAAAAAATCAAGACTATATTGTAATGAAGACTTTGTTAAATTAATAATTTAGTCAACAAAATTATATTGTAATGGGCAAGCACCACGTTGTGTGCAAGTTATTCGTGTTTTGTAGATGATATCTTTTTCTGGGCAAATTGACGAAAAAACGGAAGTTTTTAAAACTAATTATAAAAACAAGGCAGTTTTGAAACTTATTAGTAAAAGAGAGTAAAAGTTTTGTTTTATATGAAATTCGCGTCGCCACTGCCCTTCCACTGACGCCAAAGTGCTGACAGTGGCAGTGGCTTACGCCACAATTTTTTTTTTATATATAGTAAATTCATTTTTAAAAATAAAACCAAATATAAAGTGATTTAAATTAAAAAAATCACAATCATAATTATTTTTAAAAATTTTAATAATTCTTTTAAAAAGACTTGAATATAGATAATTTTACAAAAAGAAAATTAAAATTATTTCAACAAAATAGTTTTTTAACAAATTAAATAGAAAAACACTGTTATAATTTTTTTTTAAAAAATAATAAAATAATAACTACTCTTTCAAAAACTAAAATTTTAAGACTGATTTGATTACTATTTAATTTTTTCGTTTTTTTTTTTTTTGGAAAATTAAGCTTGAATTTAATTAATTTTCCAACGTAAGGTTCCATTCTCTGTAAAGAAACAAGTAAATCATAACGAAATTTCATAAACAAAAACAAGTATTTAATAGTTATTATTTTTAATTTCAACTTTTAGTTTGTCTTTTTTAAAATACATAAATAAAATGTAAATATAAAAGTGTAATGAATATAAGTGTTGAAGTAATAATTCTAAGCTTAAATTTTAAAAACGAAAAACAAAAAATTAAATGATTTAAAAAAAAATTAATAATTATTTATTAATATATTATTTTCAAGAGTTTAATTAACATATTTTTTTTTATTTTTTTTTATAAGAAATATAAATTTTTGAATAGTTTAATTATAATCAGAAATAGAGATTTTTCAGGGATAATAACAAAATTATTGGTATAAATTTTAGAAAAAAAATTAAACATTAAAAAAAAAATACTTATTCATTTTTTAAAAGAAAAAATTTGAAAGATTTAAATATAACCCAAGTTACATGTTAAATATTTTAAAATATAAAGTCACACTTTGAATAAAACATTTTAAAATGATAATGATTTTCTAAAATATTCCAAACAGATTTTTGTTATTAAATTAAAATTAGTTTTTTTTAAATAAAATAAATTAAAAAAGATTATGAAAAAAAAAAAACCAAATCATAGATTTTAAAATGAAAAAAAAGTTTAAAAACAAAAACTATACTCAATTTTTCAGAGTCCCCTTTTCATACATACAACCTCAAACCATATTTTAAAATCATTACAATTAACGTTTAATCCTAAAAAAAAAGATTTACAATAAAAGTTTTTTATTGCATCAAAATCGATTTTTTATAAATAAAAATACAATCTCACATCATAAAATAAGGAATTTTAGTTTTAATTAAAATTTTTAAAAATACGAGAATTTTTTTTATATTTAAATCTCTTTAAAATTGAATTTTTTAATAAAAAAAATGAATTTATTCTAAAAATGATACTGTAAGGAAAGTGACATCAGTGGAAGGGCAGAGAAACGCCTTCTCCATCAATTCTATATAAAACAAAAATTTCACCCGTTTTTTATAATAAGTTTCAAATCTACCTTATTCCTCCAATTCCTCCTTTCTCTTCAAACAAAACTGACTATTATTATGAGTAAAGTTAAGTGTGCTCTCTTGTCTAGATTTAGCTGAACGATAAAGAGAATTATCAACATTATATTGTTGAACTAAAATTGTGGTATAGCAAAATAAAGGTATATAACCAATTTTATCTCTAATTTGTCCATAAACTTCCATAATGAGAGAATATTTAAACAGCTGTCTCGGGATTTTACCGATAAATAATTTAGATAAACAAATTATCTCTCGTAGAGTGTGCAATGGAATTCACACAAAAAACTCAGTCAATAGAAAATAATCACAAGCACTAAACTCTCTTGTTTACGGCATAAATCTCTTTTCTTTATCAAATGTCAAATAGAGAACTCACTTAAAATGTATGAGAAATGTTTTCAATAGTGTTGTATTTCTTCTAAAAAACGTATGTCTATTTATAGGCATGAGAATTGAGTTACATTTAACTTAAGTTACAATTTATATATTTTCTAATAAATAGACAAATAAATAATTAACATGAAACTTAATATTATATTAAGTAAATAGTAACTTAACTAATAATGAATTAAATAACATATATTTAATTAATTATATTAAGTAAAATAACTTATATTACTTACAAGTTGAAATGAAAAGTTTTTGCTCTGCCTTCGACGTCAACCAATGACTTAAATATGCAAATGTAAATGAAAAGCACAAAATATAATAATTTAAAGTTATTTTAAAAATATTAATTCGTAAAAATAAATTAAAAGAAATTAAGGTAAGCCGCCGTATTGGAAAGTATTACGGTTTGAGAAGGTAGAAGTGGATGATTTATTAAAACTGATTATCATCGTTCACCTAATAAGCAATGTTAAAACTAATATTGCTTAGTTCGTAACTTTTTTGACAAACTACATATATATTTATCAGAAATATTTGCATGCTGCAATATTACTCTATATTTATTGACTGCCATTATGTATTAAAATAATAATAATAATAAAAAAAAAAAAAAAAACTTAGTGGGTACTCGTATTTATAGAAAAAAGATGATATTAGTTACTTGTGAGAAGAATAATTTTTTCATCCATATTTGGACTATTGGAAATCATTTAATCATAATCTTATTTTATCAAATTATTATTTTTTTATTCTTCTTCTTTTTATAGCCCTTTTTCATATTTAATATTTTTTTTCTCCATCTTCAATATTTTATTCAACTTATAATTATGGAGATTTTTTCGTCCAAAAAATAAATTTTAAAAAAAATCGATGAATATGAAGAATTTAGGAAAAAAAATTAAATATAAAACAAATTAATTCAATCAGGTTAAATTGATATTTAGTAAAAGTTCAAACTAATAAGTTTCAATCAAGTTAATATTTCATCCTTGCTATACATTAAATATTTATACAAAGTTACTATAATTAAAATATTAATGTTAGAGTTTACTATTTACAACAAATTTTTTTATAATTATTCTTTTTATCACAAATGTAAGTAGTGATTTTCCTCATAATTATTTATCTCAAAGGTAAATAATCATTATCCTCCCTATTTCCTTTCTAATTCATATCTTCATCATAATTATTTTCCTTTCTTTCTTGGAACGTGATAATTTAATTTCCATGTCTAAATTTAGAAAAATTTAAAAGATTAGTCAAATTCAAAAAATAATTATAAATATGATCACTTTAAAAAAAAATAGCAATCATAGTTATAGGTATTAATAATAATACGGTATGAATAATACATAATATTATAATAGTACATAATACTCCATTAATAATACAAAATATTATATTAATAATAAATAATACTGTATTAATGAGTATTAATAATACTGTATTGAACCGTATTTATAACTATGATGTAAATATTTTCAAATTTAACTATATTTGTAATTATTTTGTTAGAATAGATCATCCATTACAATTTTTTAAGTTTATAAAAATAAATTGGGCTGGCCTCAAATCAAAACCCACGAGCCTATGGCCTGAATTAGTTGAAGCCCATTATAAAAAAGTTGGACCCCAAAATGGATTTGTCTCATGGCTTTGTCCAACTTGTTGAAAAGATTTGAAACCAAGGGCATGAAGATTAGAAAATTAACATGCCAAAGTTTTCAATATCCTGAAACACTTTGAATCACACAAGACTTTATCATTTCCTCCATAAAATCAACAAGTCAAGGGTTATAATTGAAGATTTCAACAAGCTAAGAATTGATTTCACAAAATTATTAAATTTATAGTCGATCGTAGAAGATCGACACATTTGAAAACAGAAATTCGAATTCTTAAATTAAACACATAATACATAGAAGAATTAGCTGATTATACATTAAAAATTATAATATCACTCCCACAAAATTATAATACAAAATATTGTGTGTTCACAGTGGTGTGAACTAAATTTTCTTTTGAGAATTGGTGCTATTATTCTATTTTAATCTATGAATTAAAAAAAAAACACAAAATTTTGGCCTTCAACAAATAAAGATCGTGATTTGAAGTATACATATTAATCTTGTAATGTGAATTAGAGATGATTAATTTCATATTATGTGAGCCTATTATTAAGCAACTATTATAGAGTAATTTAATAGTTAAGAGAGTTTTATAAAATTAAAAGGCAACGACTTTAATTTATAGTAACTATTAATAGAATATAAGTAATATACCGATATGTGGTTGAAAATTTATATTATACTTTTTTTTAGAATATAAAATTATATTTTATTCAACTATATTTTTATTGTAATTATTCTTAAAGATTTCATGGAATATAAGTTTTGTAATTCGTTTTTTACCATATCAAATTCACTACATAACAAATATACAAATTGGAATAAGCAATAGTAGGTAAAACTGTCAAACTAATTCAATTTATATACTAAATGTGTAACCATGATCTTTGTATGGTCGGAATTCCTCAATTTGTACAATATAAGATTATGAATTTCATTTAGGGTGTTATCAACTTATGAATTAATTTTAATTTAAAAAAAAAACTTAGGAATTAATTTCTGTGTATTTTTTTAGCATTCAAATATTATATTGTTATAATATATCTTGCAAAAATAGTTAAAATGCGTGTCAACCAATCGAGAGATACACATGAATTTAAAAATAACAATTATAGTTTCATGATATAATTTTGATTATGATAATGATTATACTAATTTTAATTTCAATATATTTATAAAGTGTTTGTTCTTATATTGATGTAAAAAAATAAAATAAGTATAAAAATAAACATACTTTAAACATTAAAATAAGATACAAATATTTGATTTCGAGACTATAAACATATTTTTCCAAAAATAAAAAGAATAAATATACAAATGTCAAAATTGTGGAAAAAGTTAGTGGCACAGTCTTTTATTTTTGGTGCTAATCTAATTCAACCCTACGTCACACGTTCGATTATGAAAATTGGTATGCAACTTTTATATTATTTGAGAGTATTAGTGTCCTTCTTCCCTCGTCAAATTAAAGATATTATATTTATATGAAATATTAAAAAAAAAAAAAGTTGGTATAATTAAAATATGGAAAAATTCTTTTATAATTTCAAAATTAGGTGCGGCACGTGCCATACAATTCCAGTCGTGCGAAGCCATTTGGCCACCTCCTCTTGACCAGTTCCTGCTTTCTCCCATTTCCAAAAGGCGCAGAGAAAATCGATTGAAGAACCAAAAAAGAAAAAAAGCAGAGCCAAATCCGCCGCCGAGGAGGTGCGACCTGAGATCATAACCGGAAACTTTCCCGATTTCAATCTACGATGTGGAGAAGATTGATCTCTTCGCAGCTCAAAGCCCTAAATTATCTTCCTTCCTCATCGACACATGCATCTGCGCCGTTCAGATGCATTTCTCAAGCCTCTCGAATCGTAGCGTCTTCTCATGTTTCTCCTTCTCCCTTCGCTCGCAATTACGCCTCTGATTCTGGTAGATCTTACTGTTCTCTTTTTCTTTTGAATTTATTGTCTCCGTTGATGTATGTATGAATCTGTAATGTGATGGTGGATATGGAACTGGTCTGGTCTCATGTGGTTATTAGTCGATTAGAATTGTTGGTTTTGTGTTTCTGTATGTACGAATCTATGGTATGTGGTCGCATGTGGAATTTTGTGGTTAATTGTCAATTAGATTGTATACTCGGGGATTTTTAAGTATTTTACTTTCTGTGGCATTGGATGTGTGATTATATGATATGGACTTGAAGTATGAAACTGGTCTGTTCTCGACTCTCATGTGGTTTTTAGTCGATTTGATTGTATCTGCGGGATTGTTAAGTATTTTACAGTTTCTGGCCTTGTATGTGTGGGTGTATGATATGGACTTCAAGTATGAAACTGTTTTGGTCTCGTGTGGTTATTAGTCGATTAGATTGAATAGGCAGGGATTGTTAAGTATTTTAATGTCTGTGTCACTGTATGTGTGCATATATGATTTGAGCACGAAAGTGGTTTTGATCTCTTATGGTTGTTGAATTTATTTTTTTGGTGTAGCTGATAATGCTCTGAAGAAGGCTGAGGATGTAATTCCAATCGTAACCGGACACGAGCGTGAAGAGCTTCAAGCTTCGCTTGAGGTGATATTTCCTTCTACCTAGATCTCTTTTCGTTGGGTGCTTTCATTTTTTTTTCTTGATGTTGTGAAACTCACTAGACTTAAAAGTTAAGATAAGTCAGGTTAAATTTTATGCCTTGTTTGATTGATTTGCTTGCATTTTGAACTGAGTCTGGTTTATGTTAAAATTCTGGTTGGCTGGCATTTTTTATTTTAAACGTGACTCGTGAGTCTCATTTCAATTACTTTAACGTTTGCAGGGAAGAGACATCCTTGATATAAACCATCCTGTTGGTCCTTTTGGAACGAAGGTCAGTGTAGTTTGCAGTTAATTTTATCTTCACTTGTATTTGGCTGTTGGCTTGGAAATAACTCAGATGCTTTAGCTTTTATTCAAGGTTCATTCCATGTAGATTTCAAGGCATGACCAGTCTATGAATTTAAGCTACAGTTTTGTTATGCCATCATGATATAATCGTCTCTGGTTAACTGTTTCATGTAGGTCTCGGACTCCCGAAAGATTTGCGAACTGATCGTTATGAATTTGGGTTTCTAGTTTTTTTTTCCCTTCTCCTGATTTTCCTTTCTTTCATGCTCCGGTGCATCATAAGTTTAATTTCGGGAGGAATTCTTTTTCCCATATGAACAAAAGGAGATGACTGAAAGCCTCTCCAATTGTCTTTAGTTTGGATGTGATTGGAAGATAACTGGTCAGTTATTGAATGCCGTTTGGATACATCCTTTTCAACTCTTTGTTGCACATTTGGGCTAGAAAAAATTCCACCTCATTTGTAATATAATTTTGTAGATTGGATTATTAGAAAGCTGTTTTAGGAAGTAATCTCTTTGAATCTTCTTGGTTTAAGAATGTAGCAAGGACCTGTGTGCCAAACCTTTTGGTTGGAAGACTTAACCTCCTTTGGGTTTGTTTGTGCCACCAAGAACAAATGGGGAGCATGGGAATGGATGGGTCACCGGGAATCATTCTCCCATAATCACGTTTTTCCAAAATCACCTTTTTATTCTCCTCCTAACTACTTTTTCTTCTCCCCACAACAACTTTTTATATATTACATCACTATTTTTCACTCTCAACATATTCATCATTTTACTTTTTCCATAATCATTCCCTTCACTCCAAACACAAGTAATCATTCTCCCCATAATCATTCTCTTCATCTCAAACACAAACAATCATTTTCTCCATAATCATTTCCTTTCCTATTCTCCCCCTTATTCTCATTCCCCTTCCCCTAAACATCCCCTTAATGTCTTTCAGAGTTGGAATATTAGGTGCCTGAAGTAAGTTTTCTCTCCTAACCTTAATCGTTGACCCACCAACATTTGAAGGATAGAATCCCCAACATTATCAGGGCAAACAAAGCTGAAGTTGGAGAGTTTGGATAACTATGCCTATGGCCACTTAAAAGAACGGCAGTTCAAGAAGTGGTGTAGGTATTTAGTGGATTTTTGGTTTTTCTGAAGAATGGCCATGCTGGGTAAAACATAGAAAATAGTTCCTTCTTTAAACAAAATGATTTGTAATAATCCCTTGGAAGAAAGCTGAAACACCTGCACTTTCTAGGTAGCTTGGGTCTGCAAAACCATTTTATAAATCTTAGAGAGGGGTTTTTGAAACCACAATATAAAAAACGAGGCAATTGAAAAGCCACTGGAAATGGAATTTTAAACTCTTGGTTTAAGAATACAAGAACGCTGTACAACTTGCTACTAAGGATATCCCCCAATTACCTTACCTTTTAAACTTCAAGATATTGCCAACTTTCTTCAAAGTTTGGTCTTTACATTATGGTTATACTGCCCTTACCCCACAAAAGAAATTTTACCCCATCGATGGAAAGAAAGAGAATTTTTACCCCACCAATGGAAAGAAAAAAAAATTGTTATGGAAACTACAAGGTTAAAATACCATTTTGGTCCCTCGACTTTACCATTTGTTCTATTTTAGTCCCTCGATTTTGAAATGTTCAATTTTAGTCCTTCGACTATTGCATTTGTTCAATTTTAGTCCCTCAACTTTCAATTGTCCAAATTTAATCCCTCAACTTTGGATTAAATTTAAAAATAGTCCCTACTTTCATTTAATTTTCTCTCACTTCCATCTTTCTTCCTCCCATCCCATGTTTCTCTCTCTCCAATCCCCCATTATTTTTCTCTCCCCCTTTCTCATTTTATCTTCTTTTAA
>JBBMKA010086673.1:0-13699 GCA_037833695.1 Sechiopsis laciniata | reverse complement strand
TATAATTGATATATATTGATATGGAGTGTGAAATTGATATAAGCAATACTTACTTAAGGGTGGGTAAGTATTTTGAAAATATTTACCACCCATCCTTAAGACCACATGTTTTTAATTTTAGCATTTTTTCTCTTCATTAATCAAAATCAATTTTTTTAAAAAAAATTAAAAATATGTGGTTCTAAGGGTGAATAAGTATTTTCACAAGATATTTGAACAATCATTTTTTTTATTTATATATAATTTTTGGCCCCACAAACACAAGTCCTTGGATCTGCCCCTGGATATAGTAACGACCATCATAAAAAAAAATATGAGGGAAAGAAAAGCACACACAATAAATATATAAGTGTCGTTATATATATTTGATATAAGTGCGTATTATTCATATAAAAAAGACAATATTATAACTTAGGCATATACATATTGTCTTGTAAATACCAAAGTCGAGTATTACTACTTGTACTCAAGGACAGGTTCAAAAGAGGTGAGATCCTTCATGTGAATTGGATTACCTTGGACATTCATTTTAGCCACATATGGCCAATCAAATTTATAAGGAACTTCAACATCCACCACAAGATCATAGTGTATAAATGGAGGATAAATCATAGGAAGACCGTTATACGTCACACCATTCGGTACACGCTTGAATATCAATTTCTCTCCTGTTTTCTTGTTATGCTCATTCACTGCAAACACTCCAAGTTCTTGCACAAATGCACTATTGACATTTAGTACCACACGATTACTCATTATCACACTTTTGATAGATATTTTAAAAATACTTGGTGAGGATAATATTTACCTGAATACTAAATAGCTTTTGTATTTATAGGCTTGGTTGGAATCTTAATATTGATATCATCGAATCTAATTTATAGAATTTTATACTATCGAACTTTAAATCTTAGAATCCAATTCAAAAAAAAAAAACCTATAAAGTTGGCTAATTTTATTCTTTATAAAAATATATTACTAATTTTATTCGTTTTGATTTTTACTTTTTGTGTTTTGAATTAGGTCCAAAACATGGATTCTAAAAGCTCTTACCAGATAAGTTGATTTGAAAATTTTGTTCAAAAGTGTATTTAAAATGTAGATTTTAGAACATCATGCTTGCTAGCAAATTTTAAATTTTTATTTCTACACTACAACCATCTTATTTTATGCTAGTCATTTAAATATATTATTTCTACACTATAACCATCTTATTTTATGACGAGCAAGTCCGTTAAATAATAATAAGGGCATTTATTATTCTCGGGACCGACAATTCGCAAAAATCAAGAATAACTAACATAGGTCATCGACCTACAAGCTGCGACTCTCCCTACTAACAACTCAATAAAAAAAAGTAAAACACTTAAATCCAAGTCTAGACTACATCGAATCTATCAACAATGTAGTAGCTCTAGCATCAGAACACATGCTCAAAATACATCGCTTCATATTAAAAATGCAATCAACAACATAGCGCTGAAATGATCCATCTACATCACACTCCAATCTAAAAATAATAATCACTTATCACGATAAAAGATTCAAGAAAACAACCATCGCTCTTAATATCAATATCTCGTATAAATCGGATAATTAATTTAATCTAGTCCAAAATCAACTATCTCTTATCATCAAATTGCAAATCAAGTACAACAACCACTTAATATCTCAATCCAAACCAACCAACGTATAAAACATAACCATAACTTGGAAGAAACCTAAATAGATCAAATTCTACAAGTATAAATCTCTAATGGCCACAACAATCTAATAGCAGAAACTATTGTCTCTAAATCATATCGGGAATCAAATGTCTCCAACAACAAATCCAAAATAAGATATTAAAATGCAAGCATTTATATAAAGCAATTATGTAATTATTTTGATCAAGTGTTGCCACAAACCACACTAAAGGTAGAACCCTTATCTTACTGACGACTTAACCGATACACCACTCCAACCAAGTTGAATGAACAATCAACCAAAACAATATTATCGATCTTGTAAGCAATAATAAGGTGCAATACGAAGTCAATATGCACAATCAACTAAAAACACATAGAAAATATAAATAAATCCAAAAATTATCCACTAGCACGTGAAATGAGGTTACGCGTCGAAAAACAAATTCTAAATGAGCCAACAACCAGCCACTTAGGTCAATAATGGTCAGAACTTGGTTTGAACGTTGTGGGTTTTGGTCTAAAAAGTGAGGAATGAACCACGTACGTACATGATTTGTTGGGTCCTGAAACTCAAACTTGGTTCGAGCTTGAATAAAATGAAATATTTATTTACCTTTTATTGCATAATTTTTTATTGTTTCCAATAAAAATCTCATTTTATTGTGCTTACAGCTTATTGTCCTTATGATATTTAAAATCTAATTTAAGGCTTCATTATTTTATTGGCATTTTATGGAAGCAATTTTGTTTTAAAACCACCAATTTCGTTTACATATTTGCATTTAATTACCAAGCTAATAAAAGAAACATTATAATTATTATGTCTCTTTAATATATTGAAGTATAGACAAAATATTTAAGGAATAAATAATATATTTGATTTAGGTCTCATAATTAGTTAATATTAAGGGTGAGGGATTTGAATCGAGATCTCTTGGCTGTCGGGTGTACATTAATGCAGTTGAGCTATTACTCATGTTGGTTATAAATCTTAGCTTTTAATTGTCGTTTTCTATTGATCTTTCTTTTTTGACCATATCCAACTAAGGTATGTCACTTTAAATTCAAGAAAAAAAAAAAACAGAGTAAAGATGTCTCCATCCATTTTGACAATTAATTTTGAAAAGATAATATCTTTTGACAATTGTTTTAAAAAAAGATACCACAAAAACCTCTTAAATTTCAAAATGGTATCTATGAACTTATCCATTCTAACCAAATTAAGTCGGTTTACCGAATGGGTCAGTGGTGGGATTGGTTATCTGGTTTAGTTTTAATCCATTTTCACTCACGGTCACAGATTCGATCCTTGAAATCGGTATTTGTAATCCTCTTTCTCCCAACTTGTACTAAAAAAAATCAAGTCAATTCAATTGGACCTCGTTCTAACCTAGTTGGTTCAATTGGACTAATTCAAACTATCCAACTTGTTCACACTAATGTTATTTAAACGAGCGATACTTATTTAAAGTAAAAACATGTTGTTTTAAGAGTCCAATCCTTAGGTAAGTATTGCTAAACCGCCCCAGATTCTCGTCTCAATTTTTTTCTTTTTTTTTGGTTTAAGTTTTCGCCCTCTGCTTTTCTATCTTTTTTTTTTTATTTTAATATTAAAATTGAAATGTTTCAATTGAGATTTGAAATAGAAATCTCTCCAATGGTAGGTGACACTCCCAACTTAGCTATACAACTTCTCAATTATTTTTCACAAACTACATATATTCATCTTTAATACATTACAAAAAAAAAGGTATAATTTAGTTAAATTTTAATTATCTTTCACAAACTACGTATCTTTCACAAATTTTCAGTTAAATTTTAGAATATTTTTAATTTAATTTTGTTGAGAATCCCACATTGATAAGGTGAGGATATCTCCTAGTGTTTATAAGATAGGTGGACTACTCCTCTCATCACCAATTGGTTTTGAGATGGATGTCCACACTATCTAATATGGTATCAGAGCCCATTAAACCCAAACGGGTATTCGGTCCAATGAAAATGAAATTGAGATTCGATTCAAGATTGATAGCCCAAAAGAGGCATCATCTTGAGGGGGCATGTTGAGAATTCCACATTGATAAGGTGAGAATATCTCCTAGTGTTTATAAGATAGGTGGACTACTCTTCTCATTACCAATTGGTTTTGAGATGGATATCCACACTATCTAATAGATTATTCTAATGAAAGTTATGTTTATGTTGATAGAATGAAGAAGACCGAATTTAAGGAAAAATTTAAAATTTTCTATTTGAAAATAAGAATGATTCTAGATATCTTTTGAATCTGTATTTTTATGGAATAGATAAAAATAAGAATGAAGTTTCGTTCACTATATACGTAATAACTGCATACAAGAGACATCTAAGGCTGTACTGATTTCTGCATTTTTATGGAATAGATAAAAATAAGAAAGAATGAAGTTTCGTTCACAATAACATTCCTTTTATAGTACAGTGCTAAAATAAAGGAGGTTCTTTTGTGCTTGTTCAGCTTTTTATCCAAAGACTACAATTCTTACCTCTTTTTCAAAATTAGTGGTTTGAGTAATGGTGGATCTAAGAGAATAAGATTGAGTAACTTCCGATATTCGAAAATCCAAAAAAAAAAAAACTTTCTTTCCTTTGTTATTAGAAGATTGATGATGATCGAGGAGAGTGAAGCCCTATTGTGCTTCAGAAAATTACACATTCGTAAAAAAACTATAAATCTAAGGATTAGAGTTAAGGGGATGTGAAAGACAATGGCGCAATAATCGACAGATGCTGCGAAATCGAAGGACGTCGATGTAGGTATCGAAGCATTGTCCGATGAGCAGCAAAAGTTCATGAGGAAGATCAAACCAGGATACGTGAGATTGATCGTCCATTCGAGTGTTGAAATTGCTTGCACAAGATCAAGAACAAATGTGAGATGCTTCCTATTAATTAACAACTAAGGCTTCCTATAAAAAAATTAAAATTGGTTCTGGCTTTAAATGCTATTTCAGATTCGGAGTCGTTTTTGTTATAAAATCTCTATTTATTTTATTGAATTCAATTGATTCAGATATAAAAATGTAGGTTTTTCCCCATCTAACCAATTTCAAAAAAAAAAAAAACATTTAGTTGACCATAGCATTTATTTACTATTTTTATTTTATATATTATCAAGCATTTTTTTAAAATGTGACTTTTTTTTACACCCATGACCAGTTCAATTTAAATGAGTTATCTTAAATATGCACACCTAATAACACCTAATAGTAAAAGAAAAATTATCTACATCAATTATTTTTTAATTAAAAATTGTGTAAATTTAAGTGCCTTATTTATTTAAATACCATTTAAAATAATTTATCATTGGAAGGGCCTCAAACACCGCCTCTTTCAAAAGATTTTATTTCTATAACAAAAAATATTGTTAAAATGATTGAAAAACATATTAAGAACCATCAAAGGTCAAGTCGTTACATAATAAAATTTGACACTTTTTTTAGATCAAAATTTGACACTTGATATCAAATTAATACATACTAAAATTTTGGAACTAAATTCTTATAAATTTTAAAGTAGATTTTGAGGTTAAATTTTTTATTTTTGTAAAAGTTTAAAGAAAAAATTACCTCTTGATTCATTATGATTCTTAAAATAATGATTTAATACAATTCAATAATTGGTTGTATAGGAACATTGTTTTCTCCATAAAAATATTAATTTTCCCTATAACCTATTGCTTGAAGCATTGTTTGTGTCAATATTAATGATTGGTTCAATTTAGCAACAATTGGAGGTGTGAGATTTGAATTTGTACTAAGTCATACAAAATATCTCTCCTTTTTTGGCATGTAAAAATAATATTTAATAGTTTAAATAATCGAACATTCAAATTTTTAAAAAGTTTCTTGTTTTTATGAAAAATAAAGAATTTCATAGATATAAAATACTGCAAGGTAAGACTACAAAATGATCTTCAGTTATCTTGGAGAGTAATGTAATGTGACTATAGCTATCAAAATGGGATTATTTTTTACACCAATTGCCACTATTAAGGATTCCACTCTTGCAATATATTCCAAAAAAAAAAAAAAAAAAAATTGTTCAAACAAAACTTTCCCATAAATACTTCTTTGTTACCAAACTTATAAAATTCTTTCAAATTTCCATTATAAACTTAAAAAATATCATATTACAGAAGAATATAATAGTAACTAAAACAATCATTAATCCTAAAAAGAAACTCTACCTAATCACATCCTACATTTTGATTTATTGGAAAATTATATATAATAAATTAACCTTCACCTGTTTTCCCATTCTTAAAATAAATTGCTGTTCCATAGTTCAATCACGAATCAAAATCCACCAAATATCTCAAGACACATTGCATCAAAAGTTAGAAATTCAAATTAACTACCTTATTTGTTTGTTTGTTTTTTTTTTTTGAAAAGACTACCTTGTTTGTTGTTTAACAAATAAAATACTCATGAACATATTTTTTAGAAAAATAAATGATTTAAAATAGATACATTCAAACACTTTCAAAATCAATCACAAACGAAGCATAAGAGTTCATATGTCTAACGTTGCAAAGAACATTTAACTTTTGAAACATTTATCTATTCCCTACTTTATTTCTTTGAATCAAAGTTTTTTTTTGAGATAAATCAAAGTCAAACTTATAAGAACTCAAAATGCTAGTAATACATAACACAAAAAAAAAGAAAAAAAAAAAAAAAAAAAAACTTAAACATGGAATAATAATTTTCCATAATGATTATTTAACTATAAATCTCTGAATTTATTTACGTGTGTTACCATTAGCGAGCGTAATTGCCTTCCAATCCAGCCAGCAGGGGGTGCCACCTTCAAAATCTGTATAGATGATTTCAAAATAGTGTCTTTCTCAAGGTCGAATACATAAGTTGTACAGTTATATTCATGGCACAGAAACAAATGCACTTCATGCAAAAAATATATGCAATTCCTCTTAAAACCTCCAAGTTCAGTTGTGGGGGGGGGGGGGCTAAAATAGAGAAACAATCCACCCCCAAAACAAATGCATGATTCCCCAGATTCTTAACCTTCACCAATCTTCCCCTTTCTTGATCCAGCCTATAAATTTTAAAATCAACTGCCTTTGGCTTCGATTCAAATATTAATCGATCAAACTGATCGTCGTTCCTTTCCACAAATCGATCCACCACGTAAAGTTCGCCACCACATTTAAACTACTCATTGGAATAGAAATTTGCACCAATTTCATGGACGAATTAATCAAGAACACTTTGCCCTGTCTATCAACTACATAAATTTGGCTCTCATACACAATCACATCGTCGTAGTCATCCAAACTCCTCATAATCAAATTTTGCCCCTTGAAGCTCTCCCAAAACTTCACTAAAAATAACCATCCAGTAAGTTGATGAAGCTCTACAACAATATTGATGTTTTTGTCTTTCTTCAACTTCTCAGAATTTGGAAACCCTAGAATCTTTACCAATTTTTCAATATAAGTGACATGGGAATTGGTAATTCCAAGTAAATATGATTGAGCAACTTCCTGTATTCGAAAATCTAGAAAGTTCACTTTTTTTCCTTCGTTGTTTGGTTTATTAATCAAATAGATTGGATGCTGACATCGCGTATTGAAATTTGTACTGTTGATCATAGCAAAAAAACATTCAGAATTTGAAGATTGATGATGATCAAGAGGACTAAAATAATAGATTATCCTTCGAAAAAGTACAGATTCATCCATGTTACTACAAAAGTTGTGATCAGTGTTAAGAGGAGTTGAAAGGGGGAAAATGACATTCACTTTAGGAAGAGAATTACGCCATAATCGACAAACACTACGAAATCGGAGGACGTCGATGTAAGTATCGAGGTGTTGTCCGATGAGTAACCATAGTCCATGAGGTAGATCATACCATGATACCTGAGATTTCTCCATTGGAATTGCTTCCACAAAAAACAACAAACCTGGCTGAGACGTTTCTCTTAAACCAAAGTGGGGCGATCAGAAAACAACCTTATCACAATTAGGGCATGGTGTACAATTTTTTTTTTTTTTTTTTTAATTTGTTTTTAAAATTCATTAATCTAAATTGATTCAGTTAATATCTTTTATTATTTAACTATTTTAAGATAAAATATCTTTTAACTTTCAACTTTATTTAATTTTAGACCATAAATTTTCACAATTTATATTATAAGTCTTTGAAATTTTCAAAGGTGTAAATTTTATCCATATATTTTTTTTTAAAACTTAAAATTAATTTAAAGAGTTCTTTCCATAAATAGGCCATGTAAAATAAATTATTATAAATATAGTCACTAGTTAAAATATTGGCAATCATAATTAAAATATTATAATTAGGAAAATCCAACATTTGTCAAGTACTAAAACACCCCTTTTTACAATTAGTTAATAGAAAATATTTCCAAATTAAAAAAAATGAAAATTCCTAGATTTTCTCACCACTTTCCTAAAAGATCTCTTCATCTCCTATTACACGTCATTTTTCCCATTTACGCCGTCTTCCTTTTTATTCCATATTTTCTCCAACAATCTTTTAACTTCCATTTTTTAAAATTTCTCATTTTTTCTTCTTCTTCCATTTCTTTCTTCAATTTTTTTCCACTCTCTTTGATTTTTTAGGGGTTTTTCTCAATATAGGTAAGTTGTATTATACTACTATATTGCTGGTGTTATGTAATACACTATTTTGAAAAGTTGAAGATTAAAATTTGATATCGACGATGTGTTTTTTGGCCAACTTTCAAACATAAGGAGAATGGCGTAGTAATATTAACGATCTCTAAAATTGAAGATCATTGAATGACGATTTAAAACAACTATTTATTTTCGGGAACGACGAGCACACATGTACATATATTTTTGCGTTGTATCTGGGTATTTAAAGGGTTGTTTTTGGTTTTTTTTTTTCTTTTTTCATGTGTACATTATATTATTCGGTACCTTTCATCAAATAGAACAAAAATATGTTGTGTATTGCATTTTATTTGAAAGTATTGACAATGAGTATTATTAAATATGTTATATTGAACTTTATGACTATTATTTGAAATTTATATTTATGTAATATGTATTATATAACCAATGTTTATTCAAATGTTAATAGTAATATCCGTACGTAAACAATACTATTGCATTGTTAAAGTTTTGTATCACATTACTTGACGTTATTAAAGCAGTATTAAAAACGTAGTTGAATACAATTGAAGCAATAAAAAAACAGCTTAATACTGTTTCAAAAAAAAAAATTACAACTTAATACAACATATTAAATCGTTATTATTATGATATTATAAAATATTAACTAATACATAAACATTTGCAATACACTTTAAATAATAATACACGAATCTAACTTCTATAATACAGTTTTAATATAGTACACTAAAAAATCCAATTCTATGTAAAAAATCCAATTCTATGTAAATATACGATGGTTATCATGATAAATTATAGCAAATAGGTCAAAGGCCCTTGCTCATTGTATTTTTATTTATTTATTATTATTATTTAGAAAATTATATGTATTTAAGGAAAAAAAATATGTTTACTATTTAAGTTTAGGATCTAATTTATATTAAACACATATGTTTCAAAATTAAATTGTTAGATATATAACGTAATGTTAACTACACTAATTTTAAATTTCAATAAATTGATGAATTTGGTTTTTTTTTTTAAGTAAACAAACATAAAAATAAACTAAAAAAACATACATTAATAACTAAAAATGAGCATTATTAAATGTCATGAGTAAAAATGTTCAATTTTGAATTATAGAGACTTAACTTAAATTAAACTCCAAACTTAGGGATCAAAAGTGAACATTATTGAAATGTCAAAGTAAAAGTGTTCAATTTTGAAACATAGGGACCAAAAGTAAGCACTATTGAAATATCAAAAGTAAAAATGTTCATTTTTTAAACAAATGGACTAAACTGAAACTAAGTTCCTAACTTATGTACCAAAAACTTAATTTTCCCAATAAAATAAATATACGTATATATTATTATGCTAAATGTAAAAAAAGAATTATACTAATTAGTCAATTCGCGTTGGTCGAGTTAAATCGAGCTCAAAATTCTAAAGATCGCGATAATCCATTTTATTTGTGTTGTAACATTAATATTAATATCAGTCTTTTATTCATTTCACGTTTTAAGGGCCAAGGGTCTTTATTTCTGATTGTACAACACTCATTTTGTAGTCATTACAGTTAGTAATTATAAATGTAATTAGTTTCGAGTATGAATTTAGATGAGTTTGGAATCAAAATCCAATCTGTGTGTTTGGTTTGCTGATTATGAGAGATTTCAAACCCCCGCTTTAAAGATCGGAATTCACCTGAAATTCACCACACGCGATTATTAAAGTACTAATGCGTAAAAATTGGAAATATTTGTTATGATTTTACCAAAATTTAATAGAAAACGAAAAAGCTTACGTCAGCGACAAGTTGGTCGAGAATACTTGAATTCAATCTTATGGGCCAGGCCGGCCTTTTGGATCACGGGAATCTCTGTTAATATCCATGGCAAGTTTCTGTGATTACCAAACCAATTTAGCCTCACATTAAAAAAAAAAAAAAAAAATTATCTTTAATCATTTGAATTATGATAAACAAGTCTTTGTTTTTTTTTTCTTAAACTTGTAAAATAGATTATAACAGTAAAAATAAACAAAAATATTTCTTAAAAACTAGTTTAATTAATAATTTGTTAGTTCACCAAATGGATCAGTGACGCGATTAATTATCTGGTGTATTGTTAATCCATTTCCAACAATTGTACAAATAGATCAGTAGCGCATTTAATTATTTTTATTAGTGTTAATCCATTTCAACCCTATCTATTGGAGCGTTCTATTTTTAAAAAATCAATTGACCAATTATTTCTAATTGGCTTTTTTTATGCGCACACCATGCAACTTTTTATCTGAATTGTTTGTTAGGATACATTTGTAATTGTAACAAACCTTTTTTCAAAATATGCTTTTCCTGTTAAGTACCAATTTTGTTTCCTTTCGCCTAGTAAAAAAAGAAAAAAAAGTTCATGGCATCACTTGTAAAGATATAAAACATATTCTATTTTGTTGTCTTATTTTTTTTCCTACCCCAAATATGGTTGAGTTTGAGTTGTTGGACGACAAAAACAAAATGACTGAGTTTTTTTTTTTTTTGTTTTAAGTACAAAATGATTGAGCTGATGAATCCAAAAGTAGAGAGCCTTTGTGGCGCAATGAAACAAAGGGAAAATGAAGAGAATTTGTCAATAGAATGTGCGAACAAAAAAATTATCTTGAGTTATGCCTTTAATAAAGTGCTAGATATGAATTCATGGATGGAAGATTCTTTCAATTTATGCCTTGTTTCTAACACGAAGACACATACGGAAACAACATAGCCAAATGATCAGACAACTCTTGTGAATATAAAGGAAGAATTAGAGATGTTGATTCTTCTAATGAAAGCTATGTTTTGTTGATGGAATGAAGAAGCCCGAATTTAAGGAAAAATTTAAAATTTTCTATTTGAAAATAAGAATGATTCTAGATATCTTTTGAATCTGTATTTTTATGGAATAGATAAATAAGCTTCGTTCACTATATACGTAATAACGGCATATGAGAGACATCTATGGGTACATTGATTTCTCCATTTCAAACTTGAAGATTTAGAATAATTGAGGCATGTTTGTTTTATTTTTATTTATCTTCTAGAATTTGATTTTTTTTTTCTTAATTTGAAAATTAGAGTATTCTAGTATTATATCCAAAACAAAATAAATTGGGTCTCTTCGAAAGACGCAAAAATCCATTTTTAAAAAAAGACGATAAACTTGAAGTACCCTTTTGAGCTTTAGGTTAAGGTATGAAATAGCATTGAGATGTAAAGTACCAACTAATATACGAAATTCAAATTGTTGCTCCTACAAAATCCATATCAAAACAAACTCAAAATAATCCTTCATGCAATTACTCATCCAAATAAGTCATATATGATTTTTAAAAGTTAGGATTGAGTGTATAAGATGAGTCTATAAGCCCAGATATTTCCTTCATTTGATAAAGCAATATTCTTGGAGAACTTGGCCTACCTGGCTTAGCTTAGCCATGTGCCTCTCTGCAAATCCACCGGCTACTTCTGACTGGGCGCTGCTTCACCTTTGCTAAAACTTTAAAATAAGTCTCTTAAAAACTTTAAAAGGAAGCAGGTGAGATTAAACTTACTCTCTGTTGTTGCATTTTACTTTTTATTTATTTATTTTTGTAAGACCAGTTCATAACACACACCTACCTTCTCCAATGTAGACCCACTCCGCTCCACTCCTGACTATAAAAACCCCCTCTTGTCTTCTCAATTTTCACACAAAACCCCTCTCCTCTTCTCAACTTTCACCCAAAACTCCTCTCCTCTTCTCAACGGGAATCAAAAGGAAATTAGGGTGTGTTTGTTTTTTAGTCATGAGGAGTGGTATCTCAAAAATCTCTCATTTGTTTTTTTTTTGTAGTAAACAACCACTGTTAACTACTTTTCAACCCTTCTATTAAATCTCACATTAAATTTTATTAAACTTCATATCAAATTTATCACTCAATCATTACTAACCTCATTCTCCAAACAAATAGTTGATTACTCAACTACTATTAACCTCAATTTCCAAACAAGTAGTTAACCACTTCAAATTACTATTAACCACTTCATTCTCTTCTATTCTACTACACTCTACTCTTTTCTACAAAATACAAACACACCTAAGAAAACTCTGAAACTCAATAACCAAGGGGGTCTCATGATATCAAAAAGTGGATGAAGAGGAATGAGAAAGTGATCGAGAATTTGAAGGATAGAGTTAATAAATTGCACCAACAAGTCAAGGCTGATAAAGCATATCTTAAGTTGGGAGGAGTCATTGAAAAATTTCTTGATCAATTACTTGCATATGAAACTGCTACCAAAGGATCCACCATATCTCCCGAGATGTTCGATGATCTTCGAAAGATCAGTAAAAAAGTAGTAGGCTTAACCAAGGAGGTGGATAAAGTTAAATTAAAGTAGATAGAAGTGGGGAAAGAACAAGATCTCACCGACTATGGTTGGCTTCGTGGCTAAAGGAAATGATACTTACGCTGATGCTTATGTTTTAGTATGTTATGATATGTGTTATTTACCGTCTTATCTCTTCTATCTATCTTTATGTTTTATCTTATGCCCTCTGTCTTGTCTTATTATCCTCAGTTTCCAATCCAATCAATCTTCTATCATTCAATCCTATTTCTTATCTACTCATCCATCTATCTGCTTCTTATTTATTCTCTTTATCTTTGCTCAGTTTATGCCATACACTCACTTTCCTTCCCCTCTTTTTGCTCTGTTTCGAAAGAAAACCCGGTAAAGAGAAAAGAAAATCAATGATTAATTTAATGATAGTTAAATGAAAAGGGGTGAGTTAAATGCAAATAAAAGAAGAAAATGGGAATGTGTGGGAGAGATATGGATAATAATTAATTGGCTAAATTATAGAAAATACTACTAAATTATGGGGTTTATATAAAAAAATGTCATCAAACTTTGAAAAGTTTTAAAATTACCCCTAAACTTTAACAAAAGTTCCAAAAATACCATTTAAATTTAGATAAAAACCATTAAAGTTTGATTTCAAAAATACCCCTAGACTTTAAAAAAAATTTAAAAAATGCCCTAAAACTAAAAAAAAGTAAATAAATGCCCTTAACTTAAAAAAAAACATTGAAAATATAATCATCAATAACTTTTATATTAAAAATATTATACTTATAGCGTTTTTTATCTTTTAAAATCTTTTTAAAAAATTATTCTTACAAAAAAATTGTTTTTTTTTGTATTCATTTGTTTTTTTTTCTTCATAAAAACTAATAAAAATAAATATATTATGAACTTTTGAAATGTGAGACCAAACAAGTTCCACAATTCAAAATATACATTCGTAATCATCATTCATAATTTTTGAAA
>JBBMKA010086652.1:0-13706 GCA_037833695.1 Sechiopsis laciniata | reverse complement strand
TGGAGAAGTTTTTTTTAGTTAGAAATGTTATTTTTGATATATTAAAAAATATTGGACATTGGATCGGATCCAAAATCAAACTGAACCAATTGAAAACCGAACCACTGGTTCTATACTTTATTGGACATTTGATCTGATCCATTTTTAGAAAACCGAAGATATCGGTTCGATTATCGATTTGGCACAAAACTGACAAAAATCGAACCGAAATCACCCCTAATGGACAAAACTTAGCCTACAGTGCGTAAGAGTGCAGCATAGACCTTTAGTAGAATAAACTTGTAGTTAACAAACGGACCTTGAGTTCTGGCTAAAGAGTGTAGTCTTATTAATCTCGTATCATTGGAGCTTATAATTTATAGGTTCATAGGACTCATAGCTATCTCATAAGAACAATGGGTTTTTTGGTATGAGGAATACTTGCCTCCTTATGACTAAGGAGGCAAGCCCTGGGGTATGTGGCACATTTGGTGCCACAAATTTTTTCTTTTCTTTTAAAAAATATTATTGAAAGAAAAAATTTGTGACACAAAATATGCCACATACCCCATTAAGGAAGACTTGCATCCTTAGTCATAAGGAGGCAAGTATTCCTCTTTAGGTATGGAGAGATTAGTTTGAATGGTTCAAACTAATTAATTAATATGTTAGACATATTAAAGTAGGGATTTAGTTTAATGCATTTGATTCATTATTAAGAACTAATTAATATCAAATATATGATTTAAAAAATAATAATATTGAATATATTAATTAGACTTATTTATTCGATAAATATAATTGAAGGAATTTATTAATATATTTAATGTATTAATAATTATTTAAATCATTCGATGATTAAATGGCCGAAAGATAATTAATTAATTGTTTAGTTCTTTCCTACCCCTTAATAGAAAAGGAAAGTGAAACTCTATAAATAGACTCCTTAGAGTTTAAACTCCACACGTTAACACACTTGACCTAGTTGCCAAGAAGAACACATTTTGTTCCCTCCCTTTAAAAGTTCTCTTCCAAGGTTCATAGAGATGAGCAATAGCTGGTCCTTTGACACTTGGAGATAAAGACGCATCAGTATATATCAGAGATGACATTCTCTGTAAATACATATAACATGGATTAGGTTAAGCAACTAGAAGACAAAGATCTTGTAATTAATTAGGTTATTTAATTTTTTTATTCTACTGCACTTAATATAGGGTTTCATAAACTCCATGCAGTTTGGTCATTTTGGTGGATTTTGGACTACAATTGTGTCTAGGATGTCCATAGGATGACCAGTCTACTCGAACGGATCATAGGAAGTTCAAGGTGTCGCAAGTTGTTCGGACACTGACCGATGCGATTTAATTTCAGCTAAGTATAATATTCTAAGATGATTTCAGACTTCAGATGTTATTTCTAAGAATTAAGTAATAAATCGCAGATATGCGCAAGTATATGCAGTCGAATCGCGGCAAGTGATAAGTATTTATTTTATTGTTCTCCGCAAGGAATTTGTAATTAATATGTGCGAATACGAGAGTCAATACAGAATGTAAACAATGTTGATGGTATTTTTGAGTTGGTGAATGCTACGTAAATATAAATGCATATGCAAATGATGCAAGTGCAGCTGAGGTGGTAGTTATATTACTCATGCGATATTGGCGACCTTTACATCGTACTTCCTATCTTAACAAATGCTTTCGCACTTGTTCACTGAGAACACCAAGCTTCCGTTGTAGTTCTCCACAAAATACTCCAGGCGACGTATGCAATAGCAGGGTTAACTTTAACTCTTTTTAATGATGCAAAAGAATTTACATCAGACTAATTATGACCTGCTGGATCTTCTACTGACTCCTTCTTTCAAAGTTGTCACAGGCTAGTATATGTCGGTAGCTAACCGACACATACTTAATGAATATTTCAGCATTACAAAGTAAAATCACCCATGCTCATAACATGTATTAACAACCAAACCGCACTTAAATGCTTGATCAACTAATGAACTATTCTAGATGATGAGGGGTAATGCAGCATGCTAATAGACTTTGTAAGATAAGTTTTCACGAGAATACTAATCATTACTATGTTGTACCTTAAGCTTCCCTTTCAGAGGACTTATCGAAAACCCGCCTGTACATTACTCGTGGGTTTGCAAAATAACAAAACAATGCGTAAACAACTAGTGAGTAAAGGTTATCTCTAACTCCTCTCTGAAATAACTTAGACAAGGTAGTGCCTAGTGAGAACATCTAAGCCAAACTCTTGTCATCCCCTTTTCCAAGGTTAATGGCAAGCAAGCAACATGTGGACTGTCAATCGACCCATGCTAACTTAAACAACCATCATTCTTAAAAATAATCTCAATATCTTTCTTAGTTAGTTAAACATGATACACATTCCCTATCTCTTAAAATCGATATCAATTATTAAATTGTAATAGGGGATCAAGTCTGAACAATTTATTGCATAATAAAACTTAAGAAGCGTTACAACCTACTTCTATGGCTACGAGATGATGTAATGGAATCTAACTAAGAAATGCAGTAAACTACATGCTAACTATCAATGGGTGGCTGGAATCGTCATTGCTATTGCTAGCAAGTTTTTTTACCAACAAGTGCTACGGTACTAGCTCTTCTAGGGTTACGAATGAGGGTAGCCAAAATCCCCATAGAGACTCCAGCTTCTTAAAACTCATCCAAGGTAACTCCCCGGTCAAACTAGTACACTTTTCTCCTTTAACTTCCACGAATTTATAGGCAACCAAGTTCCTTGGTGAACACGTTCAATTTTGCAGATTTACTAGAAATTCTTCTCTTCCTTGTCCCGTTGATTCTACTCAAATTACAAACAGACTTTCCTTTTCTGTTGTATCTGTAATTTCGCGCCAACTATACGTCTGCAAAATTTGATGCATTCCTGCATGTTTTAGCATATTAGCAAGCGTCGCTTATAACAATGCATTTTTTCTCGTCTATTTGTATGATTTGATACACTTAACTGCATTGTTACCCTTCTTTTAGCCTGCAAACGAATTCAACTTAAAGTGAGAGCTTATGCGGATATTTGCGTTCTGCTTATCTTAGAATGCGAATTTGTACTTATATTTTGAGTGAAATGTTGTGGTTTAGAAGCTTAAATAACACTAATATTAAGACCTACCAAACCCCCAAACTTGAATCATTGCTCGTCCCGAGCAATGCTAGTTATAATACTGTCACATGTGCATGAACATGATAATTAACGCATCACTTGCTTCGCAATCCATAAGCTAAACCTTTCTGCAAAATTAAGCATCGGAACTCAGTAATCTCTAAGGTCCTGTTCTTACCCACTTCATTCTTTCATTAACATCAAGAATCTCTATTTTTAGCTGACAAACTAGATATTCTTATAGCTAATGCCTACGATTCTGAAACTATTTAATCATCTCCCTGCTCAATCTAAATTTGTCTAAAACATTCTGTCCGAGGCTATCTATTTGAGTCTCAAATCCCTCGAGGATTTTTGCTATGCTTTCCACATTCCTTATTAGGTTACACTCATGGCCACAATTATGTAGTTCTTAGCATTACTCATTTGAGCATAAAACGTTTCAACTAATCAATGGAATTTCTTAAGCTTGCACTTTCTAGTGACGAGCGGAGTACTTTGAGATGCCCACGGCTATTCTCTCTTTTGTGCCTTTCATTTTTAATTCTTTCTTCTGTGCCTTTCATTTTTACCTAGAATGTTTTTATCTTTATTTTACACACTCTAATTTTTTTTTTTCGAATTTAAACTTCTTATATTCACTCCGCGGGTTTGCCCTCACCCCTAAACGTAAAATCTTCATTGTCCTCAATGAAAATGAGGCTTAGTTCCCCCAAACTTATTTTGAACTTAGATTTGATCGTTTAACTTCAAGCTTTTGGTTTTAACCCTAGAGACACCCAATTTCTCTGCCTACTTACAAATTTTATTTTTGTCAATGCTTTATGTTTTCTGGCAGTCTCTTTTCCTAGAAACTTCTAAGTTACCTAAGCTTTACTTAGCTGGTTGATTTATACTCGATGGATAGCAAGCTAGGATGCGTAAAACTAAAACATAAGTTCATGTCAGGATGGAACTTAGTGAATAAGGAAGCATAGCATTAAACAATTGTGGTTAAGACAACAATTCATAAATTTAAACACATTGTTACCACAAAGAGTTACAGATAGGCACTTCCTTTAGTTCGCAGAATTAGCTTATTCCTCATCCAGATTTTGCTCTTCTGATTCTGCTAGAGGTATCCATTCTTGAAGCACTTATGTTGGGAAGGGCGACAGTCGAAATTGTGAATTGCTCCTTTGGAGCTTTATTGATATACTCTGATCCCTTTATTGCAAGTATGCCCAAGTTATGCGGGTCTGTAGCATAAAATGCAACACTTGGCTCTGGAATTTCTCATTTCTACTCTAAGCCTCACTTTTAATACCTGCTAGCTCTTGTGGTGCTGCCGGAATTGGCACAGACATGCTCGGTGACATCCGACCAGCTTCACTGATTGGTGGTGAGGTTGCCTGTTTGATCACTTCTGGTCCTCACGGTGGCGCGCTTTGTTGTAACGGACTAGGCACGCTGAGCAGTAGTGGTGCTGATTGCTACACTGCCTGATCAGTACCACCCTATTCTACTATCTCTTTTTGCTACTGAACAGATGGTGTGATGAAGTCCAACTGCGGTGCTACTATTGACTCTAGCAGCGGTGCTTGTATTGTTGTTGTCTTCCTTCTTTCACTTGTGGCTCCAACCACTTTTCATGCGTCTCATCTTCTCCTGTGCTTGCTAGAATGTTTAAGAGCTGTTGGGCAGAAGGTTTTGCAATTTTTGAAGAGGTCTTTGTCTGAGCTTGTGGAGCTGATTGCTCAGCTACAACGCTTTTGCTGCACCCAAGCCTTGGCACCAACGAAATTGTGCCAATCAAGTTCTTCCTTACGATCGTTCTCTTAATCTGTATTATTTGTTCCTTGATCGTGGGTTCAGTTTTTTTATGTTTGTTCATTGCCATTTAAAAACACCCTTGACCTTCAGCGTGCAATCCTTTAATGCATTCTGCAACCCTTGCCTAATGCACAGTGCTGTGATAGAATGGGGAAAGAACAACTTTTTGTATGTCTTTCCCATTTGTTGCCTTATCTCATCTTCCATGATGCGACCTATATCAATCGTCAATCTTGCAAAGATAGCATGCATTAGTAACATTCGTAATCGTGACAGGGTTGTGTCATGGGTTGTTGGCAAAATGTTGGTTTTGATGAAGTTTTTATAGTGGTGCCCCTTCAAATTGAGGTTAAAATGCTTGGATGGTTTGTTCCCGTCCCATTGCACACCCGACATGGCTAACTGCTGCAGACATCCCTTTATTTCCTTTTTTTATTGGTACTCGGACCAATCTGTCATTTTTGGCTTCATCATACCCTTGAAATCCAAATAAGTCATTTCAAGCGTCCGCATCTCAGTGTATCTTCTTTCTTGCCACCGTGGTTACGCAACTACCTTTTGCCTTCCCATTGCTGTAAAATTCCTACACCCAGCTTGGGTTAGCATTAGTGCTTGGGCGGCAAAATTCATCCCATCCCCTCTGCGTGATGGTTCTCTAGTGTCTTCATTTAGCATAATGTTGGCAAAACCTTGTTCTTGCCAGAAGCTTTGCTAGCTTTGTTCTCCCCCAGACTACTCATTTGCCTCATTTTTACTAGTGGCTTCTGAGCTTCTTCCTCTGATGTCTTGACAGTACTTTTCCCTTGTCTTTCTGGCTTATTCGTACCAAGGGATTTTCTTCTACTTCTTCTTCTTCGGTGTTTGGGCCTTCTCTACATGTCCTGGCTACACCTTCCCTTTAAGTCTTCCTTGATGAAGGTTTTTTATTATTATGACCTACATTGGCTTTTTTGAGCCACCAGATGGGACTCGCTTCACTATAGTTGACTCTTCCTAAGCCAATCGTTTATCTAGAGTTTCATCTTGTTTCTCCATGGCTCTTTTTACTTTTTCTTCGGCTTGTTAATGTCGTCTGGCCACCTCCACGGCCAGTCTTGCATCTTCAGCTTCTTTTTCTCGCCTCTCCGCCTCGTCTTCAATTTCTATCTCCCTCTCTACTTCTTCGGAGACTCTGAATTCCTCCTCCATTGGCAATGGAATCTTACCGGATTCTGATTCTTGCTTAAGCGGTGCTTGAACCATAATTACTATTCTGGTTTCTTTCGTGGTCGTCGTTTCCTCAGTCAAGTTCTCCATGCGGTTTTCTAGTGTTTGCATAGACCTTTCCGGCAATTCTTTTGGCACTTCCTCATTTCTTTCAATAATTTTCTGCCCTAAATTAGTGATTTCTTTCATGGTCGGCACTATTTCAGTCGAAACTCATTCGATTCCTTGCGCTTCAAGTTGCACATGGATGCTCTGCTCAATAGGGTTTCGACGAGCTGAGCTTCAGCGACTTCTAATTTGGATGCCATTGATCTTGGAATTGAAGTTACTACTAAGAATTGTAGAATTGCGTCGAAGAATTCTCTCGCAAGAATTGTAATGGGTTAAAAATAATTCAAAAAGCGTAAAGGCTGCAATGAAAATTTTGTTTATTTATATGAGAGAAAAATGAATTGCAAAGGTCCGATTATTAATTGATCTTGTTGCGATTAGTGGCTGCGCAATGGCTGGTATAGGACCGTTGCGAGTCGACCTTTAAGTTTCTTGATTTTTCTTCGGCTGTGCTTTTCAGCGGCTAAACGTGTTTTAAAACCAAGCCCTCCTATAATAACACAATCTTATTTAAATCTAGATACTACTCCTAATGCGAAATTTAAGTCCTACAAAGTTAACTATGACACCAGGATACTTCGAAGGGTATTTTAGTTTAAGCATTTTCTAGTTGTCTCGAACCAGGGATCTCTCAAGTAAGCGTGCCTTGAAGTCTTTACCCTCAACCGTTGGGCTGCCCCTTGAGGATAAACCTACAAAGCAAGTTTAACATAGAACCTTCTTGAGTGAAGGATGTATGTAGTTCTGTTCTTGCTATTTATTCCCAAATTGAAAAAATATTATTAGATTTTTTTTTTCCAAATAATTCGCTCATTGTCTTGCAAGCAGTGGTATCCATTGCTGGACTCCACTTTCACATTCTAGGAATATGCTTCGCCCTCCTATCAATTGTGCATTTCATTGATCTAAGGAAAACGGTATCCAATACTCTTTACCTAGCACATGATTCTCCAGGATTAGCACATGAGACAGTCCATGTCCTTCGTTTGCACAGAATAGGTTAACAATGATTCAAGTAATGCTTCCGCTCTTCAAGCCTCTTCTATTTATATCTGTTACTCTTTTTCAGCATTCCTATTCCTGCGATTTGGTTAAACAAGCCAGTCATCTGCACTAAGAACTACTCTCGCACTAGCACAAATTATATTGCCAAACTTCCCTGGCAACGGCGCCCAAAACTTGACCGATACGATTTTATTTTGACTAAGTATAATATTCAAAGATGATTTCAGCCTTAAGATGCTATTTCTAACAGTTAAGTAATAAATCACATGACGCATTCAAATCGCGACAAGTGATAAATATTTATTTTATTATTCTCCACATGGAATTTATCATTAATAGGTGCGAATACGAGAGTCAATATAGAATGTAAACAATGCTGATGGTATTTTTGAGTTGGTGAATGCTACGTAAATATAAATGCATATGCAAATGATGCAAGTACAGCTGGGTTGATAGTTATATTACTCATGTGATATTGGTGACCTTTACATCATACTTCCTATCTTAACAAATGCTTTCGTACTTGTTCACTGAGAACACCCAACTTCCGCTGTAGTGCTCCACAAAATACTCCAGGCGAACTATGCAATAGCAGCGTTAACTTTGACTCCTTTTAATGATGCAAAAGAATTTACATTAGACTAATTGTGACCTTGGATCTTCTGCTGACTCCTTCTTTCGAAGTTGTCGGAGGCTAGTATATGTGAGTAGCTAATCGACACATACTTAATGAATATTTCAGCATTACAAAGTAAAATCACCCACACTCATAACATGTATTAACAACCAAACCACACTTAAATGCTTGATGAACTAATGAACTATGCTAGATGATGGGGGGTAATGCAGCATGCTAACTGACTTCGTAAGACAAGTTGTCGTGAGATTACTAATCATTACTATGTTGTACCTAAAGCTCTTGTTCCGAAGGACTTAACAGTAACTCGTCGGTACATTACCCATGGGTTTTCAAAATAACAAAATAATGCATAAACAACTAGTGAGAAGGTTATCCCTAACTCCTTTCTAAAATACCTTAGACAAGGTAGCGCCTAGTGAGAACGGCTAAGCCAAACTCTTGTCATCCTCTTTTTCAATGTTAATGACAAGCAAGCAACATGTGGACTGTCAATCGACCCATGCTAACTTAAACAACTGTCATTTTTAAAAATAATCTCAATATTTTTCTTAGTTAGTTAAACATGATACACATTCCCTACCTCTTAAAATCGATATCAATTATTAAACTGTAATAGGGATTAAGTCTGAACAATTTATTGCATAATATAACTTAAGAAGCGTTACAACTTACTTTTATGATTACATGATGATGCAATGGAATCTAACTAAGAAATGCAGTAAACTACATGCTAACTATCAATGGGTTGCTGGAATCGTCATCGCTATTGCTAGTGAGTTCTTTTACCAACAAGTGCTACATTGCTAGCTCTTCTAGGGTTACAAATGAGGGTAGTCGGATTCTCCATAGAGACTCTGGCTCCTTACAACTCATCTAAGGTAGCTTCCCGGTCGAACCATTACACTTTTCTCCTTTGACTTTCACGAATTTATAGGCATCCAAGTTCCTTGGTGAACACGTTCAATCTTGCAGATTTGCTGGAAATTCTTCTCTTCCTTGTCCTGTTGATTCTGCTCAAATTACAAAGAAACTTTCCTTTTCTGTTGTCTCTGTAATTTCGCGCCAACTGTAGGTCTGCGAAATCTGATGCGTTCCTGCGCGTTTTAGCATATTAGCAAGCGTCCCTTATAACAATGCTCTTTTCTTGTTTATTTGTATGATTTGATGCACTTAACCATACCCTTCTTTTAGCTTGCAAATGAGTTCAGCTTAAAGTGAGAGCTTATGCGGATATTTGCGTTTCACTTATCTTATAATGCGAATTTGTACTTATACTTTGAGTGAAATATTGTGGTTTGGAAGGTTAAATAATGCTAATATTTAGAGCTATCAGGCCCCAAGGCGCTACTAGCTAAGCATTCTATAAAAAGTCCTAAGATTGTCCGATGTTTGGCGTTCATCATGAGCACTAAGACGTCATTGGTAGGAGACTTGAAAAGTTCCAAACGTTGCTCGATTTTACAAAGCTAGAGGTCATTCTAAGATCCTTGTAAAAACTCACAATTTAGGTAAACTTAGATCACACTTAGAACCTATGATAGTCACTCTTGCTAAGAAAACTCACTCCATAATTAGTTTGATCAAAACTAATCCAAGGAATTGATTAAACTTTAAACCTATAGCGAGATTTAAAAAGAAAAACAACACCAAAAGAGGTCTAAAAAAACAAAAGTTTTAAATTCATAAATCTTTCCAAAATGATGTATTACAAGCCTTTTTAAAGGCCAAAGGGCTGTGCATGTCTTGGAATACAAAAAGACTCAAAAAGCTATTAAATGCATTTTGCAGAAAATAAAACCTAGGCAGCCAAAAATCAATTTCACATCAATTGAGTGGCTTAAATGCTAGAAAAAAAAGTTAGATATGCTTTAAATAAACCCAACTAACTCTTCTAGAAGGTCACTTGCAATTATGAGCATGGTTGGTAAGTTTTGAAATTAAAAAATCTCAAAATATGAAATCTGGATGTTAAAATTCTGCATTGTAATTTAAAAGTCTCTTGGAATCTTCTTTTCTTGCTTCTTGTAAATGCTTCTTCATGTGAATAAAATAAGTCGGTTGTTCGATTCGTATCATCCCCCATTTCATTAAAAGGATTTGTCCTCAAATCAAAATCTTTATGTCCTTGTTTGAACACTTTATGCTTGCTGCCACATATGAACTTGAAAGCAAATTTGGAGTATTTCATCATAATAAACGAGTTGGCATTGTGTTTGCTGTCATTCTTTACTTTAGAAGGAAGCTTCGATTCAATATGTTGTATAAGTTCATTTGTCTCCTATAAAAACTCAAAAGAAACATTAGAGAAAGATGGTTTGAGCTCGCCCGTTAGATAACAAGTTATTTTTTTTTTTTTATATAAAAGTCTAAAAATATTTTGCTTTGAAAACAAAATAGATTTAACCTCATTAGCTCTTTCACACAAGCTCACAACTTTGGCTTTTCTCTCATTTTTCTGTATATGCCAGAAACTAATCTTGTGCTTATCTCTCTCACTTATTTTCTCACAAGATTCTTTTTCAATAAATTCATATGCTCTATTTTTGGCTTTTTGTTCCTTTTTTCCTAACTCACACACATCAACATGTACATCATTAAGAGTAGGTTTTAAAACAATAGAAGAGATCCTAAGACAACTCACTCCATAATTAGTTCGATCAAGACTAATCCAATGAATTGATTTAACTTCAATTCTAAAGCAAGATTTGAAAAGAAAGACAACACCAAAAGGGGTCTAAGAAAACACAAGTTTTAGATTCATAAATCTGTTTAAAAATGATGTATTACAAGCCTTTTTAAAAGCCAAAGGGTTATGAATGCCTTGGAATACAAAATGACTAAAAAAGCTATTAAATGCATTTTGTAGAAAATAAGACCTAGGAAGCCAAAAGTCAATTGTACATCAATTGAGTGGCTTAAATGCTAGACAAAAAAGGTAGATATGCTTTAAAAAACCTAAATAACTCTTCTAGAATGTCATTTGCAATTATAAGCATGGTTGGCAAGTTTTGAAATAAAAAAGTCCCAAAATATGAAATCTGAAATTTAAAATTCTGCATTGTAATTTAAAAATCTCTTGGAATCTTCTTTTCTTGCTTCTTGTAATTGCTCCTTCACGTGAATACAATATGTCAGTTGTTCGATTCGTATCAAAACTCTTCAACAAACTGAAAATCTAGATTGTCTGATTGGGAGCATATATTGCACATGTGTTTGGTAATGAAAAGGAGTCGGGGATGGGAATTACCTCATTTTTGTGATAAAATCCTATTGCTTCACAAATGTGTTGCCTTCCACATTCTTGATGGAATAAAAATCTTCAACGAAAATAATATCTCTTGGTGTAAGGATCTCGCGAGTTTCCAAGTTAAAAAACTTGAAGCCTTTCACCCTGATGGAAATCCCAACAAGACTGAAGGAATGACCCGATGAGAGAATTTATGTATGTAAGCAAATAGGGTTGAAGCATATACCAGACAACCAAAAAATTTGAATGGCGAGTGATCAATAGTCATCCATTTGAAGAGCTCAACATGAGTTTTCCATTGCAAAATAGAAGTTGAGATACAGTTAATGAGGTCACAATTGTTAATATATATTCAGTCTAATACACTAAAGAACTTTTGACTGAAAATATAGAGCTCTGGCTACATTTAATATATGCTAGGATTTTCATTTGACAACCTATATATATATATATATATATATATATATATATATTTTACCTAGATATGCATGAAAACGTTATGTTTTAAAGTTGGACAATGATTAACTCTAATCTAATAACTTTGATGGTCTTACCATATTGAGCTCCACCAATTTTTAAAAAAAACGAGGAACTATACTGGCCACATTAGACTTGTGCTTGAGTAAAAACACTCGGGTATAGCGATTATGATCATCAACAAGAGTTAGAAAGTATCGGTGTCCACAATGAAAAGCAGTAGAAAACGGTCCCCAAACATCAACATGTTTTAAGCCAAAAGTCTATTATTATTCAAAATGAAACTCAAACGGTTTTGTTTTTTCAATGGGCATACATTGCAATGAGAATAATAAATGGAAATAGAATCTAAAGACAACAACTTCTTTTAAAGAACCTAATCTCGGAGGCAAGGGATGTCCAAGCCTTAAATGCCACAACAATTCTAAACAAGAACTCTTCACATTGTAGATTACACTCGATATTGGTGCATCCATCACATATAAGTCTTCATGAAGTTTACCATTCACAATCATTCTCCAAGTAGACTTATCCTGAATCATGCAACCAACAAAAAAAATATTATATATATATATAGTACCAGCAAATTGCACGCTAATACACTTCTTATCAAGCAACATTACATCAATAATCTTAACCAACTGTAAATCAGGAAGTACTTCTTGTGAATAACATATATGAGTTAAAACCCTTAAATCCAGCACCCATCGACATACATTGACAAAGGGTGAAGAAGCATTACCTGTTAAACGATAAGCAAAATTTGATTCCCCCTTAGGCGAAAGGGTGCTTGGAGACGATTCAACAGTGAATAAACGAAGATTGATTCCTCTATCGAGATGTTTGTCACAAGTCTAATAGGCGATCCCACAATCTGGGTGACAGGCGAGTTGGCAGACAAAGTGTTTGGTTTCATACTCGGGCATTGTCCATGTTGGACACCTAAAGTTCAAGAATTGTTGACTTGTTGGCTGTATCTTGGAGGTTAGCCATGCAACTTGTAACATCTATCCACCATGTGTCCTAGAGTGAACAGTGAGTACAAAATAGTCTTTGCCCTCTCACTCGCCTCGAACTATTTGAGGATGAATTGTGGGCCAAAGGCACAAAGTTTGACACCGCCAATGTAACGACCGAAGATGGAGTGGTAAGTGAGCCACGCCCAATGTGTTCTCCTCCTATGCAATCAGAGAAAAGCTTTATTCACTTGGTGTAGAAGATCCATGAGTACAACATATTGAATGTTAAATTGACAATAAAATATATTTCATGTTTCATCTCCTCGAAGTAAAAGTATATACTACAAGATATATAACAAACTATCACACCGACCAAACAAAATATCCAACAAACTACAAAGTCTAAGAAATAGAAAATATTATCTAAAAGCTCTATTTTTTTTATGAAATATATCTAAAAATTCTAAGATCTCAAATAAATTAAGTTATATATATATAATAAAATAATCATAAACAAATTCATTAGATAAGTTGGGATATTCTTTTCTTAAAAAAAAAGATAAATTGGGATATTTAATAGCTAATATATTTGCATTTTGTACAATTTTTACCTTGAATAAATATATTTAGAATTTAATAACAAAAACATTTTTAGCGGCCTCCATCATATATTATCAATGAGTAACTAAGATATTAAAGTTTAAATCTTTTGATAAAAAAATCTGGTAATTGATTTTTTTAGATACTAAATATCGTTCTATCTTTTATTTTATTTTATTTTTAACTTTTGAATAAAATTATTGGCTGCATTTTTTTTTAACAAATTAATAAAACTAAACTCTAAAAGTGTATAAGTTGAGTTTTTGAACTCAAAATAATCGGTTTGATTTTTTCCTTAAAGATCTAATTTTAACTAAGTTTGTTCTTCAAATTTAAAATCTTTTGAAATAACAAATATAACATGAAAAGTTAAGATCTAATTTAAGTTTCGGTAAATTCTCACAAAAAAAAAAAAGAAAAAAGAAAATTTAAATCTCGGTAAAGTTATTGTTCTTTTTAACAAATCAACGATAATAATTTACGTTGAATAAATAAAGAAATATATATA
>JBBMKA010086630.1:0-13709 GCA_037833695.1 Sechiopsis laciniata | reverse complement strand
CAACTATAATGTTAATTATTAAACAAAAATATTCATATGAATAGATAATTTCATCAACAAATATATTTTTATTTGAACATTAAAGGATAAAGTATAGAAAAAAATATTAAAAAAAAAAAAATTAAATGGAGCGGGGATCGGGGAATCGGGGACGGGGAATACATTCCTCGGCCCCGACCCCGATTAGCCCACGGGGAATTTTTTTCCCCTGTCCCCGGCCCCGTTCGGGGTGGGTCCCCGCGGGGCCGGGGCGGGTCGGGGAAAATGGACATCCCTATTAAAAAATGGAGAAGATATTGAAATTAAAAAAAAAAAAAAACAAAAAAAAAATTGATAGTTTAAAATTTTAAAGTATTTTAAAGAATATTTGATTTCTAGCCAAGTCTTTTTTTTTTTTTTTTCTTTTTTCTTTTTTTAAGTTTAAACTATAAATTTAGTCAATACCATTTGTTTCTATGAAAAAAAAAAGTCTTTGCCATTTTAAAAAAATAGAAATTAATATTTAAAGTTTTGAAAAGTTATAATTTAGTTTTATGATTTCAAAATCTATAATTACTCTCTTTATAGTTTGAGACAAATTATATTAGTATTTATTAAAAAAAAAAAATGAAAGAGAGAGAATTCAATCCATTTAAAACAATGTTAACTTTAATCTTCATAAATTAGTTTTTATGAACTGGGTATGTATAGATTCATAATTGAACTTGTACAATCACTTTTCACTAGATATATTTTAATGTCGTCGAACTATTGCTTTCATTAGTATCATTTTTTTCTTTATTGACACATGCAATCAACTTCTATTTTACAAACATCTCATCAACAAATAAATAATTAGATAGGTAAACGATTCTTACTAACGGTAATAATCCTTTCATCAAACTATAAAGATATAACTCCAACTTTTTAAACCATGTGTTATACTTGAACTTTTATCCAACAATAAGATTTGACTTCAAAATTTCTAACTATAAATTATAAATTTTACTAAATTATCTTGTGAATGATGAAAGAGATTCATATGAGCACAACTTAGTTTGTTTTTTTTTTTTAATTTTAGAAATTAACCTTAATTAATGAACAAGAAATGAATATAATTAGACATCTCAAACCAAGGATCACACACTGATTAGTTATACAACTTGAAGTGTGATCACTGAAATCAAAAGAATTATAAACAGAACAAACCTACTGGTACAACCAACCTTTCACACTATAGTCTTTACTAGAATAGAGTATCCAGACTCCAACTGGAATGATCCGTTACATATCATCACTCCTAACTTTTAATTTTTAATTTTTTTTTTTAAGTCATTGGGGATCATCTTACATCATCTTACTTTGGCTTAAGAGTAAATTTCTGCTGATTGTTTTATTTGATAGGACTTTGTGGGTTTTTGTAGTGTTGATCTGGGTTTTTTTTTAATAATTATTTGTGGGGTTTTTAAGACTCTTTACTCGTTGGTTATGGTTGTGTTTTGTGAATGTGAATGGATTTGTTCTGAAGATTGTAGCAATTAGAAGTGGATATTTTATCTATGCTCTGTTTTTTCCTTCTTTCTAAAGTACAAGGGTTAGAGAGAGAGGTGTGGAGTGAGGAAGAGGAAGATGATAATATTTTTATATTATTATTTTTTTGTCACTTCATCAATTTTTTACTATGGTTAAATTTTAATTTTAATTCAAGGACTATTTTTAAATATTAAGAAACTTGAAAGACTAAAATTAGACATTTGAAAGTTGATAGACTAATATGGAACAAAAATGATTGTTCAGAGACTAAAATTAAACTTTTGAAAGTTCAAGAACTAAATGAAACTTTCATAATGTCCAGGGACCAATATGATATTTTAACAAAAAATATATTAAATTATAACTATTATTTAAAAAAAAAAAAAAAACTACTAAATATCTAATTTTATATTTTAAAAAAAGAAAATGCATCTCTCCCCTTTCTATCTCATCAAATATAAATTTATTATTACTCATCTTTTCTTCTATTCTCACTAAACATTAACTTACTCTCATTCTCTTTTCATCTCATCTCATTCCATTCTTTCCTAGCCGAACATGCCCAAAGTCTCATCTCTAATTGTTAAATTAAAAAAAACAAAAAATATTTTAACCATTATAGTACTCCCAGCTGAAAATGGACGGTTGTAAACGATCCATCTGCACCGCACACGCCCAATCACCGCCCTCCCCATCTCTTCTCGATTCCCATTCCGATGCCCCTCTCATTTTCCATCTTTTCATTTCCACCCTTCATTTCCCTTCCCTTTTTCTTTTCACCCCTCCTATTTCTATATATTGCCTCCTCGCCACTTTCAAATTCCCTTCCCTTCTCCCCTCTTCCCCAATCGCTCCGCCGTCCTCCGCCCTCTCTCTCATTCCTCCGCCGTCCTCCGCCACCCTCCGCCACCCTCCGCCGTCCCTGAGATCTCTAATTCGTCCCACATTCCTTCACATAGATGCTGGAAACCGTATCGTCAACGCCTGAGATTGATGTCTCCGGTTCTCAGTGAAGTCCTCCGGTCCGGTTTCACTATCGGCTCATCCCTCCGCCGCCGCACTCATTTAGTTCAATCCTTCTCCGTCGTCTTCCTCCACTGGTTCTACGTCTTCTCATGAACCATTTCCCCTCACTCTCATTCTAGTTTCTTCTTTTTTTTCTTCTCAAACCTCTATTTCTAGATCTGTCGAGTGTAAATATATAAATCTCTCTCTATATATACTGTTTTAATTTGTTATGGATTGTTCTAGTACTGGAAATTCCTCAGGTTCATTATCGATTATTCAGAATCAGAGCTCTGGTTCTGAACAAGAGCTGTTGAAATTACTGGATCTAAGAAAACGAAAACGAATGCAATCGAATCGCGAATCGGCGAGGCGATCGAGGATGCGGAAGCAGCAGCACTTGGACGGGCTCATGGCGCAGCTAGGTCAATTGATCGAACACAAAAACCTTATGGTTTCGAGAATTAATCTCACCGCTAATCTGTTTCTCAACGTCGAATCTGAAAACTCTGTTTTAAGAGCTCAGATTCTGGAACTTACTCATAGATTAGACTCCCTAAACCAAATTTTATCTCAAATCAACATCAACAGCAGCATCAACAACAACGATGAAGAACAAGAATTAGAAGAAGAAGAAGATCGTGTTCTTCAAAACTTTCATGATTTTGATTTCGATTTTGATTTTGGTTTTGATTTCGATTTCGATCGTAATCCGCTGTTTCTCAACTCGTTGCTGCCCATTGTGGCTTCTGCTGATCATCACGTGCTTCACTGAACTGATTTAGGGGGGAGGGGTTTAGTTTAATAATGATGTTAAATCAAGAATTAGAAGTTTATGTGATATTTATTATGGGGGATTTGGTAGGTGTTAATAATAATAATATTATTATTATTATTATTATTAATCATTATGAAGCTGGTGGAAAGAAATCAATATGATTGAAGGAAATATTTTCAAAGTTTGGGAAAAGGAACCAAAAAATGTAAACTGGTTTCTTGGATTTTGATTGGATTGGGGGAGTGGGTCTTTTTCATTTTTCAATATATGATGTAATAGGGCTTTTGATGCATTTTAAGGGCCCCCTTTGTTATTATATTATTCATATAATATAGTATTTCTTGTCTTTACTTAATTTTTATTTTCATTTCTTGTCTCTCCTTTTCCTCACCGCAAGGAAAATGTAATTATCTTGTTTGTCCTTTAATATAATTATTTTTAAAATATGCTGTCGTATGTCCATGTAAGTAATAGCTCTAATCCATATAAATGTGTGAATTCAAATCTTTTGCACGAGATAAAACTCAAATCTATCATTTATATTAGGTAATATAGATTTTATATCATCTAATATAAAGTTTTATCTTAAAATTAATTAGAATTAAGAAGAATAACCCACGTTTTTTATAAAATTATTGAAAAGTCTTTTTCTTTTAAGTGTAAGATAAAATGAGTATCTCCAAAAAAGTTTTTAAATTTGGTAAAGTTGTAATTTTACATTTATCATTTAAATTAATTAGCTCAATCTCTAATCGAAATGTTACGTGTATTTAAATACTCTTAAAGGTTGAATAAAAATGTTGAAATTTTTTTATCTTTTCAACTTGGAACAAAATGTGTATCTCCTAAAGAAAGTCATTAATATATACCATTTGAAAAATATTTTGATGGGCCATTAACGAAACTTGTTAAATTTTTAGAAGTCCCAATTTTACATTTATTGTTTAAATTAATTAGCTCAATCTCTAATCGAAAGGTTATGTGTAATTAAATAAAATACGTGAATCACCACTTGACTTGATTTTGATATGTTAAAATAAAAAATAAAGATAAGAGAATGAAACTTTGGGTCTTTTGTGCTAAATCACTATATTCGCAAATGTCGTTCTTGCCACCATTATTTATAAAATCATATAAAAGACAAAAACTACAAGAATCTATATCAAATTAAAAAGAAAATGTGAAGGAGTTAAAATAATTTGCAATATATGGGGTTGTACACATCCACCTTTTATAATATTTGGCAATATTCAAATACCGTACACAAAAAAATGCATTAAAATGACAATGGTTCAACGTACCTGGTATGAAGGTTTTTACTTAGGAGCATTTTATAAGTTTTTTTTTTTTTTTGAGTTACAAGAAATTGAAGATTGGAAAATTGAAACCCATGAATTCTTGCCCAACAAATATACATAAATGTCATTAAGTTATTACTCTAGTTGTTGAGGTAATCCTATTTATTCTAGAATGTGATATATGATTAGTATTGGGTAAAACTAAGTGTTGTTATATTAGTTAGATTAGTTTCCTTTAAGTTGCAACTAATTGTTAGCCTGCAGTTTATTAATTGCATATTAGCTGTATAAATAGCAGTACCATAGCTTCTGTCAAATCACTTTTCAATATACAAGATTCAGACCATTTACAAAGCGTAAAATGGTATCAGAGCAATAAATCTTCCGCAATTTTTTTCTTTTTTCCTTCTTTCTCTGACATTTCTTCTGTGCGCAAAGTTCTATCGCTTGGAAAAATGGAGTCTGCTCTCCCGAACAATGCGACCTTCGTACAAGAGCAGTCGTCGTCAGGAGAAGTTGCTATCAATCCATATTACCTGCATCAGAACGATATATCAAACTCTATTCTTGTCTCCGATTTTCTCATAAATGACAATTATGTCACATGGAGCCGAGCGCTGCTTCTGAGTTTATCGATTCGAAACAATAAGGGTTTTGTTGATGGAGATCTTCCCAAACCAATAGATTCTACACTCGCTCAATGGACGCGCAGCAATAACGTTGTAGTTTCGTGGATCCTAAATTCGGTTTCGAAAAGCATTTCATCAAGCATTTTGTTTACTGACTCTGCAAAGGAAATCTGGGATGATTTAAAGCAGAGATTTCAGCTCAAAAATGGACCAAGAATCTTTCAATTGAGGAGAGATCTTGTCGTTCTTACTCAACCAGTAACAACATACTTCTCAAGATTGAAGACGATCTGGGACGAATATGAGACTTATCGACCTCTTTGCACTTGTGCGCTCTGTAGTTATGGAGGTAACAAAAAGATTTGTGAATTTTATCAATTTGAATGCTTGGTTACTTTCTTGATGGGTCTGAATGAGTCCTATGGACTAGCACAATCACAAATTTTGTTGATGGATCCACCTCCTTCGCTCAGTCGAGCCTTTTCTCTTATTGTTCAAGAAGAGCAACAAAGGGCTATTCCTTCGTTGAATAGCACACCAGCTTTGACCCTTGCTGCAACTGTTAAACCAGCACACCCGATTGATGCATCTTCCAAGACACATAAAGACAAGCCGGTGTGCACTCATTGCAGTCTTCAAAATCATACTGTGGATAAGTGTTATAAACTACACGGTTATCCACCAGGCTTTCGGTCAAGAGCACCCCGCATTCATACTGCTCACTCTATTGCAAATACGGGCATCACTGCATCGCTTTCTGACGAAATTACTCAATGTCACAACATGTTGTCAATGTTACAGACGAAGTTAGCAGCAGTTAAAGGGCTAGAGTCAGACTCATCCATCTCTCATATTGCAGGTACTGTTTTCCCAGTTTTTAGCAATTCTGCCTCTTTACTACCTAAGCATGTCTGGATTCTAGATTCAGGTGCCTCCACACATATTTGCTATGATAAAACTGTCTTTCTTGAGTTACATTCAGTGCACCATTTTGTAATTTTACCTAATGAATTTCGATTAGAAGTACATCTAGCTGGTCGTGTGCAGATATTTGGTTCATTAGTTTTGAAGAATGTGCTGTATATTTCGGATTTCTGTTACAATTTGTTGTCTATCAGCATGTTGATAGCAGACGCTTCCATTATGGCTACATTCTCTACTAATAGTTGTGTAATCCAGGAAAAGTGCACTTCCAAGATGATTGGCAGGGGTAACTTGATGAATGAGGTTTATGCCTTCGAAGTCTCTTCACCAAGTATTATTGTTGCGACTATTAAACTAGATCTTGCTCAGCTATGGCATTCGAGGTTGGGGAACTTATCCTATTCTCGGCTCAATGTGCTGAAGGATATCTTGAAGATCAGTGTTCCTGTTACTACAGTAGTTTCATTACCTTGTGAAGTTTGCCCTCTAGCTAAACAAAGGCAGTTATCTTTTGTATCGAATAATAGATTAGCAGATGAGGCTTTTGATTTGATTCACTTAGATACTTGGGGACCTTTGTCTATAGTCTCTCATTCAGGTCATAGATTTTTTCTTACTATAGTAGATGATTGTACTAGATACACCTGGATTTTCTTAATGAAGAATAAATCAGATGTTTCACACATTGTGCCAACTTTCTTTGAATTAATACTTACTCAATATGGCAAACGCATTAAGGCTGTTCGTTCTGATAACACACCTGAATTGAAGTTTGAAAAGTTCTTTCAAGAAAAAGGGGTTTTGCATCAATTCTCTTGTGTTGGTCGACCTCAACAAAATTCGATAGTGGAACGAAAACACCAACATATTTTAAATGTAGCACGAGCCTTGTATTTTCAATCTAGGGTCCCATTATTCTTTTGGACAGAATGCATCTTAACAGCCTCCTACTTAATCAACAGAACACCTGCACATATCCTAAAATTGAAAACTCCTTTTGAGTTGTTGAATGGCAAGGTTGCTGATTATTCTGTGCTAAAAGTCTTTGGAAGTTTGTGTTTTTCTTCCACTTTACCAGCTCATAGGTTGAAATTTGATAAAAGAGCAATACCGGCTGTTTTCGTTGGTTATCCGACTGGTATGAAGGGATACAAGCTATTTGATATCTACACAAGACATTTCTTTGTGTCAAAGGATGTTGTATTCCATGAAGAAATTATGCCTTTTCATACTGTGACATTATCAGATGACCAACCTGATTTTTTTTCTGATATGGTGTTGCCTAGACCTCCAAATGGGTATTTTGACAATAGCTACGTTGATCATCAGCTTGGCCTCAGTCACAATCATCAACCAGCCGTAGATATCCTTCAGGCGGAGCACATACAAATCCATGCACATTGTGATTCAGCCGAACCCGCCCCCTCTGCTCATGATGATCATCCAAGTGCTGTTCATATTGTTGAACAGTCATCTGAGCAGCACAATTGCGATACCGATTCTGCTTCACACATCGATCTACAACAAGTTCATGAGATACCTAATACATCAACTACATCTGCTTCTTATGGTTTTCGACGATCAGAAAGAGCTTACAGGCCTCCTAGCTATCTCAAGAATTATCATTGTGCTTTAATGATGAACCAACCCTTGGTTGATCTTAACAAAAAATATCCTCTGCATAATTTTTTATCTTATGACAGCTTATCACCAACCTTCAAGGCATTCAGTGTTGCTGTATCATCCACTTATGAGCCTCAATTCTATCATCAGGCTCTTCCTTTTGAACATTGGAGAAAAGCAATGACTGATGAGATATGTGCTCTAGAAACTAACAATACATGGAGTGTTGTATCTCTGCCACCGAACAAGAGCTCTATTGGTTGTAAATGGGTCTTTAAAGTCAAACATAGAGCTGATGGATCTATAGAAAGATACAAGGCACGTTTAGTAGCCAAGGGATATACCCAACAAGAAGGCCTAGACTACATTGAGACATTTTCGCCTGTGGCCAAACTAGTAACCGTGCGTGTCCTATTAACTCTTGCAGTTTCCTATGACTGACCCTTAATGCAATTGGACGTGAATAATGCATTTTTACACGGGGACCTTTTCGAAGAAGTGTATATGGATCTTCCTTTAGGGTACAAGCCTACTCAAATAGTACATAGACAGGGGGAGCGTCTCGCCAATGGTTTGCAAAATTCTCAGAAGCTTTAATATCCTTTGGTTTCACTAAATCAAAAGTAGATTACTCGTTGTTCGTGAAAGGCTCGGGTCCCACATTTATTGCATTCCTAGTGTATGTCGATGACATTATATTGACTGGAGCTGATATATCCCTTTTGAACAACATTAAGACCCTTCTTCACAATAAATTACTGTTAAAGGATATCGGAGAACTTCGTTATTTTCTTGGTCTTGAGTTGGCACGATCCTCTAAAGGAATTCACTTGTCTCAGAGAAACTTTGCACTTCAACTTATTGAAGAAGCCGAGCTGCTTGGGGCCAAGCCAGAAGTAACACCAATGAACCATTCTCTTAAGCTTCAACAATCTGATATAGATGTTCTTACCGACATTACTGCATATAGAAGATTGATTGGCAAGTTACTTTATTTGACTATGTCATGACCAGAGATTACATATTCTGTGAATCGGTTAAGTCAATTCATGTCTAAACCTACCAAGGAACATCTTGCAGCTGCCCTCCATCTTATTCGTTATCTGAAAACAGCCCCGGGACAAGGAATTTTACTCAAGAAATCAACATTTTTTCAGCTACGTGCCTTCACAGATTCAGATTGGGATCTTGCCCTGATACTCGAAGATCCACCACTGGTTTTTGCATCTTCCTTGGAGAATCCATTGTGTCATGGAAGTCTAAAAAGCAAACAACCATCTCTCGGTCCTCAGCTGAAGCCGAATACAGAGCAATGGCCCATACTTCGTGCGAGATTATATGGCTTACCTCATTACTAAAAGACCTCCAGATTGCTCAAACTGTTGCTAGCCTATACTGTGACAACCAAGCCGCTATACACATCGCCAACAATCCGGCCTTCCACGAGCGTACGAAGCACATTGAACTCGATTGTCATTTTGTTCGTGATCGCCTGCAATCTGGTTTGTTCAAGTTGCTGCCCATTCGAAGCTCTGTTCGGCTAGCTGACTTGTTTACCAAACCACTTCCAGCTCCTCATTTTTTCACGCTACTATCCAAGATGGGAGTTTGCAATCCTTGTGGTCCATCTTCAGGGGAGTATTGGGTAAAACTAAGTGTTGTTATATTAGTTAGATTAGTTTCCTTTAAGTTGCAACTAATTGTTAGCCTGCAGTTTATTAATTGCATATTAGCTGTAAATATCTGGCTGTATAAATAGCAGTACCATAGCTTCTGTCAAATCACTTTTCAATATACAAGATTCAGACCATTTACAAAGTGTAAAAATTAGTTTCTATTAAATCGATATTACGATTTAAATAATATACATGTATATTCGATTAGAAATTGATGTAAACAATTTTAACCTAGTATATGAGACCGACAAGTTTTAGGAAAAATTGTTAGACATTAGTAAACTTGTCAAAAGTACGAACAAAGTCTTTTTTTTTTAGTACATAGGGAAGACAAATATCTCGAACCTATGACGTTGGTGTTGAATTGGTTTACAACCAAACAATGAAATTATTGTGTCATTGACACAAAAAAAGTCTTATAATCAGTTAAAAGCATTAGATATGTTTTTAATTGAAAGTGATTATTGATGAAAGTGATTATTGATAATAGTAACTTTAATATAAAAATATATTTTAAAAATACAAAAAAATACCATACAAACATATTTCTAATATTTATAATAAAAAATCTCATAAAAAGTGCACAATTAAAATGCAACAAATTTCAAAGTACAAGAACCAAAATTATATTTTAACCCAAAAACATACTATTTTTGTTATTGTCAAGGAACAAAGTCCTATTATTAAATAAAAGCATAAGATACCGAAGAGATTATAACATATTTTAGTAAGAGATGATCTTTAGATTCTATCTCAACGTATAAAATATTTTTCTAATGTTATTTTTTAGAAAAGAATGGAGGAAATTATAGATAAATGGGATTAATTTACTAACAAGGTTCCCCTAAGGCTATTAATAACAATGAAAATGGAATTAAAGTACAGTTTACATAAAGAAAAAGCAGTATTAAATTAATAGGAAGTCTATGAATTTACTTACGTCTCACATGGCAGCAGTAAACAAACATAAACAGAACCTTGATTAAATATATGAAACATTAAGCTCTGTCTTTTTCTGATTCGCATATTTTCACGTTCTCTTATGAATTTCACAAACATTAATTTGTTTTCTTCAAATCACATCATTTTTTTATGGTAGATTATTCAGGAAGACTTTTTTATTGCTTAGATTTCAGAAATCATATTTAACTTTAGATGCTTTCGATGATACCATATTGATATTCTTTAAAAAAAAAAAAAAATGTTAATGTGTTTGGTTATACTCATTTTTTTTGTTTTGGTTATGATTGTTTAAACTTTTGACATAAACTTGCGTTTTAATTTGTATTAGTGTATGGAATATAAACAGGAATGACTTTTAAATTTAACATTATCAAAACAAATGCTAGATTGAGATTCATTTAGATATATTTAATGTATTTTCAATTTAAATGTTGTAATTTGAATCTCGAATATTATTAATTATACTTGAAAAACAGTACATGAAAGTTCAATCGTCGCAACAAAAGTAAAATAATTTTGTACGACCACAATCAAGAGGTTACTGGTTCAAAATCCTACCCTTAATATTGTTGAACTCAAAAAAAAAAAATCCAAAAGAGAGCATTAAACAAACTATAATAAAGGTGAATGTGAAATAATACATAATATTAAAATCAGAGTATAAAAATAATCATTATGCATAATTAGCTTTGGAAATTATGCAAATGATTTGTAAAAAAAATATATAGAAATAATAGAACATCTTCAATTTAATAAAACGTGAATTTTTACTGAGTTTAGAATGGATGAGCATAACTATACCATGGTTTTGAAAAATGGGTAAAGCTAAATTTTTAATTAAATTATAAGATCCAAAATAATTATAAAAAAAAAAAAAAAGTAAGATCCAAGGACTAAAATTAGAGTTGAGTCTAGAAATGATACGTTTTATTGAAATAAGAGTACAATAATTGTTATTATCCTAAATAAGCAATGGAAAAATATTTGATGAAATCCATTTGCGACTCGGTGATTTTTAGTCCATCCTTTTGAAAACTTTATCACATCTTCGATTTAATGAATTATAATAATTTATTATGATCTTTACAAAGTGGTTGTCACTTTTAGTACATTGGAGAAATTTAAAAAATTGCCCAAATATTTAATAGATTTTGACATTTTGGTGATGTTTTTGAACAATTTTCAGAGAATGAGAGGAATCTAAGTGGGAACTTTAGCAATGCCACTTTTCCTCTTCGTTTCTTTAATGTTGACCTTGCAACTTCAGTCAGTGGAGTTCGATATATTTGGAATTGGAGCTGATTTTTTTAATCTGCAAAATATTTTTCAAATAGGTGTAGAAAAAATCGACTGTAATAAAGTCTTGAAGATCTCATATTTGGAAAAGTGAGATACCTCAAGATGTTTATAAGATTATAGGCTATTTATCTCATAATTGATTGATTTTGAGATGAAATTTTATGTTATTTAATATGATATCGAAATTCATCAAATTCAAGTAGATATTGGATTTAAAATTTTGAATTCAACTTAAGAACGATAAATTTAAAGAGACAACATTTTAAATAAACATGTTGAGGATCCCACACAAACGTTATAAAATCATAGACTACTTCTTGCTTAGGTAAAGTAATTTTGAACTAGAACTCCAAATTATTTAATAAGAAGAGTAGATATTAGAATATGCTTGATTGTTTCGTAGGAAGATCGGCCTACGAAAGAGAAGAGGGATCAAAGCGAAGAAACTATGGAGACATTTTCTTCCAAGATGTCTAGTGCGCAAAAACATCTAGCCAAGTTTTCGTAAGTTTTTTCTTTATGTTAAATGTAAATGTTGATTGATATAACTAAATTTACTTTATTAATTAAAATTTTAATTTTATAAGTGATTTAAATTAATTCAACATGATACTAAAGTAGGAGTTCTTGTATTTAGATCCATATTAAATCGTTTTATCCACAAATAATTTTGATTTATACTTTGTTGAACCTTTTTTATATTTTGATCAAGCTCACAAAGGAGAGATGTTGCAATTAAATTAACCATTGTTCGTCTTGATTTTGACTCGACCAAACAATGCACGTTACCAAGAAGAAAAGTAACACAAATTATTATGCCAAACCTTTGCAATTAAAGCACTAATCCATCAACATATGATATGAATTGATTGAAATTGAATATCTTTCCAAAACTTGTCACATTTTGTCATTTTACTCTTTATGAACTTAGTGGAGTCTACCATTATAAATGAATGGCTTTATTTGCAAAAAGATGGATCGTTAGGCCATGAGAAAAGAGACAGATATGATGAAGCATACAATGATTTATACTCATTTAATCCAAAATTTTACCTAATCCCCATATGGTTTAAATATTATAAATGTCCTAATTATGGGTCAGATTCTTGTCCTGCATAGGGTAGATCACCGACCCGGTCGAGAGCAAAGATATGGTACTTTTGTTTTTATTCAACAACTTTTGAAGATGAAGATTCAAACCTGTAACCTCAATGATATTAAATTATACAGAAGGCCACTAGAATTTTGCTCTCGTTCAAATGAAAGATATGTATACCTACAAAAAAAACGAAATCTGACCAAATACCAAAATAATCTTTAGTATAAAGTTGAATTTTTTTACTCCATAATCTCATTTGGTTGAGCCTCTAAATAGAATCATCGACAATGCTTGCTTGACATCTCTATTCACAATCTTTTTTTCCTTAAAAAGTTACAACCTTAGTAAAGAAGGTGAAGATGATCTCTCTAGTATGCCAATGAACAGAATCCTTATGAATTTGTTCCATTACGCTTGATCGAGCACTGTTAAATGCGGTGCTCGTGTCTTCGATTTATAATAAAAATCTATTTTTTTTGAAGATCCACATTGAAAAAGTGAGGAGACCTCCAAATATTTATAAAATAAGGTGGAGTACTCTTATCATCATTAAGTGGTTTTGAGATGAATGTTCATACTATAATACCAGATTCATTAAATTCAAATGGGCATTTGGTCCATATTAGAGAACATGAGATTCCACTTCAAAATTAATTGGCTATGAGAGGAGTAACTCATATCTCTTTTGTATTGTTATGAGGTTTTCACTTTTTCCGATGTGAGATCCTTAACATGCTGTAAGGACCCGACCCAAAAATGGTCCTAAACCTAGTCCTTACTCAACATGCATGCATAAAAGACAATTAAAAACACCAAGCAATCTGGGAATTAAAACAAGAATTTAAAACTTCAAGGAACCTGTTTATAAACATGTAAAATATTCCCTGTTCAAACATTTAAAAG
>JBBMKA010086589.1:0-13712 GCA_037833695.1 Sechiopsis laciniata | reverse complement strand
CTAAGAAGTTTATAATAGGAAGTAGCATTCTTTTTTTAATCTTTACTTTAGTAAATAACAAAATAAGGAAATATTTGATTTAAATAATGTTTATTAGCTTGATTTTCAATAACCAAATTACTATTAAACATTTTGGGTCAATTTGTTTTTTTTTTTTTTTTTGAAAAAAAAAAGACATGTTAGTTAAAAAGAGGTGTAAGTTTTACTCTCAAATTATACCGATATAATTATTTTTTTAATCATCTTTAAGTTTTTTATTTTTTATTTTTTTGAATTACCATCTTTTAGTTTAATAAATGTAGAGATAAGAATTGTATCTTCCATTTTAGATTAGGTAACCTGCAATTTATCTACTAAATTATTTGAATAGTAAAAATGGTTTCGACTATTCTTCAAAGTAAAAAATGGTTTCGACTAAGCCTAAAACATATTATACTAAGGATTCTTTGAAGCTCGTAATTATATAAAAAAAAAAGTGCTATCTCTGTTGCAAATTTCATAATAGGCAGGTTTGAGTTTCAAGACCAAGATTTATTTTTGGGTTGTAAATATATTTTTAAAAACTATATATATTATATATGAATATTGAAATGACAATTTACAAACCTCAATATATCCAAGGTTGTCAGGGTCCAACTCTTCCATGATTAAAGCAGCATATTCTTCAGCATCATCTTGGATTTTTGATAACTTATTAGCTGAAGCACTCAATGCAATAATCTGAAATTAAAAAAAAAAAGAAAAAGAAAAACCTTTAGAAAAAAGGTAATTACAAATTCTAGAATTAATAATATTAATAATTTTATTGTTTAAAAAAAATCTTTAGAAAAAAAAAAACCTTTAATATTAATAATTTTCTTGTTTTTAAAAAAAAAATCTTCCCTCCAATTACCTCTTTGACTTCATTTCCAGTAATACGACCATCAGCATTCTTGTCCACCCTGCACGAATCGTAACCATTTGTTAGAAGAACCAAAGCTTCAACAATCTCCATGGCCATGGCCATTCTAGAGAGAGAAAGAAGAGATTCATACATATCGAAGAAGATTTGAAGCCTAGCATCGAAGCTTTCATCGATAATCTGCTCCCAAAATTCACGCAGTTCCCTCTTGGTTATGGCGCTCGAAGTTATGCCTCTTCTCCGAGCCAACGCCTCGAACAACTCGCCGGCGAACTCGCTCGACTCGTTCATTCCTGATCGGATCGGTAAAATTTCACAATCATTTGTTCAATCTCCGAGAGATTTTGAGAGAAATGTGATTTATCGTTTATAGTTATACCTATGCATCTTGCGAACAGCGATTTCGGAAGCTCTCCATTAACGGCGAGTTCGTTGAATCGATTCTCAATTTCTGACCAGGCTTCACTGCCGACGGATTTGGTCATGAATCGGAGGCCATTTAGGGCACGGCTTGCTCCAGATTTGGTCCGATCGAATCTGTTGAAGCTTTTGGAGGAAGTCATCCGTTTCAGTTCCTGAGATACTTGTTTCAATTTGAACGACAATTGAGAGCCGAGCGTAGTAGGGCGTTTCGTCTCGAGTCGGCTCGCTAGCATCGCCGTCTCTGAATCGCCGCCTTTGATGTTCTGAACGGAGACCGTGTCGTCATGAACATCTAAGGTAATTTCTACGTACTGATCGTCGTCTTTGATTCTCATTGTGCTTCTTTTGCTGTTGCTGTAGCTGTTGGTTTTTTTGTAGGCAACTGAAGATCCTGTCAATGGACCGCTGAAGGAAACAACTCGTTTGGAGCTTCCTATGCTCTCCGTATCTGACCATGAATCTGCAGGTTTGTTTTCTTGACTCTCCATTGTTGGATCTGAATCTGAAATCTCTGTTTTCTTATCTGCAATGCTACACGCACACCAAGTGTTTGTTGTTATGCCTGAGTGACAAAAAAGTTCGAAAAAAAGTTAGCAGCCATCAACTAAACAACTAAAAAGTCCTCTCCAAGGGTAGTTTGGGCTTTTCAAATCATATTGTAAGCTACAATAATTCCAACACTGTGTTCATTCATTTTCCCAAGAAAGAAAACAAATTATGGGACAAAGTGTAGAACAAACAATCACGGGGTGATAGATTCAGAAATGGGAAATGAGTAAAATCCCAAGAGTAATACTTACTAACTTGTTGATGTGGATCTTGAACAAACTTACCAACACAGAATAATCTTATGTCACATAGGTATATATGATTTGACTCATGATACCTATGTAGCAAAGTATTATCCTCATATGTATTGGTAAGTCTGTTCAGGACACACTGGTAAGTTGGCAAGTATTATTCATATCCTAATTCTTTATAGACCGCTTGTAAAACATTACACATAAATCGATGCCTTGAGCTGAGACTATGAGCCAGGAACAAGAACAATCAACAATATTGGAACCAACAATAACCATAGTTCAATCACATAAGTATGTGATTGAACCAAGATATCGTGATCTTTAATTGTTAGAACTAAAAAAAACCCAACAATATTGGAAACGAAAACCCCAACTGAGGATTAAAAGAACACCTAATGATTTCGAAACCAAGAGAAATTCAGGAGAAAAGTTTGTTTGAATTGAGTCTAAGCTGACCTTTTTGAGTTTTGAGTTCTGGATTGGTCAAATCTTTGGTTGTTTTTGGCGAAGAAGAAACAGGGGAATCAAACCTGGGAAATGGTGTGAAGTTGTTTGAAGCTTATGAGGGGAGAAGGGAAAGAGCTTTATAGTTGATGAGGGATTGGAGGATGAAGAAGATTATTCAAAGTTAATGGATTTAATTCTAGGGGCGCACCTGGGTTTTGTTGGGGGAGAGTGGGGTAGTTAGCCATCAAGCTGTTTTTTTTTACTGAGAAGAACTCCCTTGCATTAATATATATCCACACTTGGTCAATCTTGTCATACAAAATTACAGTAATAACAAAGGAATAACAAAGAAGATAAGAATGATAGGGTATGATCTAGTGGTTAAGGGAGATTTGAGAAATAAAGAGGTGATAAAGTTCAATTATCATTTTCAGTTAATTTCTTATCAATTTTATTGACATTCAAATGTTTTAAGGTCGGACTGTATGTCCCGTGATAATAGTTAAGATTGCACACAGACGTCATAAATAAATAAATATATAAAGTAACAAACCAGGCTAGAAAAGAAAGAGGAAATTAGCCCGAACTTTACCTCTCCTTCTTATTATTTATATTCTCCAGCATTTAATCATCTTAATCTTAAGCCGACCTCAATTGTCTTATCTTATTACCACATTAAGTTAAGAAAATTGATATTAAAAAAAATTAATTCTTAGATAAGATATATCATAAACGGAATTTAAAGTTTTAAAATTTTAAACTTTCTTGTTATAATAGACGAAATCATGATAGTTTTAATTAAAAACTCATTATTACCAGTCTTTAAAGGGTGACACACGGTGGTCGAATGCTTGAGTTTTAGAAATGTATAACTCTCAAGATTTCAAATTAAGTGATCTTAATTTTTTTTTTTCTTTGAATCTATCAATTAAGGTAGAGACATTGGAAACTTTGACATTTTTTGGTCATGAGCACATCTTCATATATCATTATTATTCATGTTGGTACATTGCTCATCTTGATTAGATTGGGATATTAAAGAATATGGGGTGGGATTCCACTTTACCTTTCCAATGTGAGACAACATTCCTCCTAAAAATGGTATTATATATGGAAGACCTTTTTAAAATTGATTCAAATTTTTGTAGACTAAAATACTTGTGATAATGAAGAGAATAATTCATATCTCTTATAAATATGTTGAAGAATCCTCACATTTTCAATATGAGATAATTGACACAAGTTGAATATCTCATAGAAAAATATGGTATTTTTTGTTTAAGTTTTTTTTGGATATAATTAAAGAAATTGTTACACAAATATATTTGTTGAAGGGTCAATTTTCTTCGTGTGTTTTTAAGTTGTTTTTGGGAAGAGGGGTCGTTGTTGGAAAAAATGTGGACTTTTGTTTTGTTTGATTTGTATTTTTCTTCTTTTTCTTTTCCTAAGATAGAGTTAGAAGTGCATTTGCGGATCACGAGACTTATTTCGAGTTCCATTGTTTGACAATTAATAATTTCTTACATGAAAAAGTTGATCTGTGATTTACTGAATTTGGGATTATTTCTTTTAGTTATCAAAGTACATTTGAAAGAAAACACCTTTTATCTTATGATTGTAAACATGAATTAAAATGCTTCATAATTGATCAAGCTTTTTGGGTAATTTTGGTGAATTTCTTTTTCAGTCACTTTCTCTATTACTGTCCAAACCCTTCAAAAAGTTGGAATTTTACAGCATTCCAGTGCTTTCTCACATAACATTGTTTTTAATTTTTTTTTTTTTTTTTTAATTATAGTAATTATATTTAAAGATAAGAATTGTTAAGAAGCACGATTTCTCACGTGTCTTTAATGAATTAGAACCTAAATTCGATGCAAAATTAATTTATTTAACGGTTGATTTTACCTTGTTTTTTTTTTAAAACTAAATTTTATAGGTAATTTTTTTTTTGATAAATCGAAAACTTAAGAGTTTTACTCTTCTAAACTCGAAAATGTTATTGGGTCATGCTTAGATTGGGACACTAGAATATATAAAAGGAGTGGATACATCGTTGGAGATATCTACAAATTATTATCACAAGTAAGTTTTAAATCTGGGACTAATCACGTCACTCTTTAAAAATGAATTCTATAATACTTCGGGTGGGGGATTTGTTTTTTAATTCTATAACATTTGGGATGAGGATTCATTGCTTTTCTTAGCAATTTTATAGGTGAATTAAACCAAAATTGAACAAAAGGAAAAATACTCTCCCCCTATGTTTTGTCATTTAAATGTATATTATTTATCTATTTTTTGTAACATATACTTTTAACATTTTCGGATTTTGTTTCTTATGTGTCACTCAATAAAAACTATTTAATAGCAATTGACATCATATTTAAAAGAAAAATTCATCAAACATTGTATTATCACATGGCACTTCAATTATGTCATTCAATTATTAAGTTCAAATGAATTTTTTTAGTGGAGATTTAACTAAAAAAAATACTTTGAATCATTTACTTCTGATAATGATTTCATTTTATTTTATGTGTTTTGTAAATAATATTAATTGTTGCATACACAATGAAAATTTAAAGGCAATTGTTGACACATATTCAGATTAAAGGCAATCAATGACTATCGATGGTACTAAATGAATCAAACGATTGCAATCAATAAAATTAATCTCATATTTTTAATTATTGTTATTGATTGAAGTCAACTCTGAACAATTGATAAAACTAATCTCATATTTACAATTAGTGTAATTGATTTAAGTCAATCAATGCGTAATTGATTGAACTAATATCATATTTATAATTACTGTCACCAATTGAAATAAAAAAAAAGTCCTTAATTGATTAATTCAATTAATCGTGTATCTATCGTATTTAATTGACTTTAATCACATTTATTTATTTATTTTGGCTTTATTTAGTTTTTAATTGTTTAATCTGATGGTCTTCACATTTATTTGGATGAACTTCACCAAAAATGGTCTCGAGTGGATGATCTATTCTCTTTATCTACAACCCTAAGCTTCAAAGAAAGGCCAAACAAGAAACCTAAGCCACATAAATAAGATCAAACGAAACTTCAAAGCCAATTCAGATCAAATCCACCCAAAACAACATTACAGCTTATAAAATTAGTTCACAAAAATCACTTTTGTCTTTACATATTCTCTTTATCTTTACAAAAATCACTTTTGTCAATGATTTTCTTTGACCCATCATCAATGAGGGAGGAACTTTTGATGTTCCGATCGATGGAGATTTAGGAAACAAATTGAGCTCTCTGATGATCTTTTCGGCCTAGACGGAAGGAAAAATTGGAGGCTGGGATGTAACCATCATCGACGATTCCAACCAAAAATAGGGGTACAATTGACAATAAAAAAATTTGTCTCAATATTTTGCCATATTTTAAAATTTTTACAAAATTTAAAATAATTTTGATTAAATTTGTCATATAGAATAATTCCCCCCAAAAAAGGAATGAGATTTAAATAGTCACTTAAAAGTACAAAACTAAAATTGATATTTTGAAAATATAAAAACTAAAGTAACAAAAGTGGAAATTACAAAGGTAAGAATTAATTTTAAAATAGTATTATAATTTAATTAATATTTAACCTTTATTATTCAAAACCTTTTTTGTAATATCACTGGTGCAAATCTCAAGATAAGATTAAGATCTTAGTTTTTTTTTTAAAAAAAATTATTTTATATATAGAGTGGAAGAATGGAATATCTAATTTTGAAGTTGTTAATATAAAATAATAAAGGTTGATACTTATTTTGGTGAAATAGAAAATACAAAAACAAGTTAAAGATTTTTTTTTTTTGGTCAAGATGAGCTAAAAAGTTTTGAGAAGGTAACAAACCATTGCTCTCCAACTTGCACACCTACTACATAACTAAAATGCATTATCATGATCTTGACCATGTGCACTTCTCTGTCAAAGGAGATATTTTTATAATAATATCAAAATTGTCAAATAAGTTGACAATTTACCCCTAATCATTCCCCCTAAATTTTCTTTTGAGGAATCCAACCCAACACAAGTAATTGATTATAATTGGATAAAGTATTTCTATTTGTTTAATATTTTTTTAGCAATCTTTTGGAAAATTTGATCATCCTCCACAAAACAGTTATTATTATTAATTATTATCATTATTATTTGGGGGTTTAGATATGAGAACTCTAGAATACTATTTTAAAAACTATTGCAAACAAATTCTCAAATTTATAATATATGTATGTTGTTATTCATACTATTATGTACCCATCTTTTTTTAATGGTTAATTTAAAGCACACATCATTTGATAGAGTGGTTCGGTTTTGGCTTATTTCCTTGATAGTTTGCGAAGTTTTAGTGAAGACTCGAAGATATTAAAAAGAAGTTTATTATTTTCAACGTGAAATTTTATATTTGTCCTATAGACATCCCTCGTGACACCTTTTTTGAGTTCAACAATTTTAAATCGGATCCTAATTTTATTTTTATTGGATCGAATCATTGTTTGAACTTTATGTAATTTGATATCATATTAGATAATGTGATTATTCATCTCATAATAGATAGTGGACATTCATCTTATCATCAATTGATAATGAGAATAGTAGGACACAAATCTTATAAAATTTAGGACCTTTGTCCATCTTTCCAAAATGCGAAGTTATTTTGAGACTAGAAAAGAGTGATTATAAATGAAAAATTATTTTAAGTAGTAAAAATGAGGAATTATTTTGAGTAGTTACAAAAATTCGTTTGGATATAATTTTTTTAAGGTAGTTAGTAAAACCTAATTTTTTTAAAACGTACCTTGAATCATAATTGTTAAGGGACGACAAATCTACTCGGATCTTCACATTGATATGACATTGTCCACTTTGAGTATAAATCTTATGAATTTGTTATTGCACATATTCTAAAAAGTCTCATAGCAATGAAAATGTTTATCTTCTCTTATAAACTCAAGAACTACTCCTATTTAACCAATATGAGATTCTACAACAATTTGTTTGTATTTCCAACCATAATAATCAAAGTTTAATTAGCAAAAGAAGATTAAAAGGAAAATATATATGTGGGAAATGAGAATTTTCTATTATTTTCCTTTCATTATTAATTCAAAATTCTTCCCATGTTTTATATGTTAAATCTCAACCATATATATCTTTTGCCTTAAATTGAATGGCTACCTAGCTTCTATCCTATACTCATCAAATCTCAGCTTTCCGTTTCTTTTGCCCGAAATTCAATAGCCAATTTTGTTCTTCTCTTCATTTAAATAATTAATGACTTTAACTGCTAAAATCTCTTTCTTCAAAAAAAAAACTACTATAATCTCTCTAGCGACCCTCTATTTTTTCAAGCTCTCCAAAAAGTAATAATCATCTCAATTCTTCACCTATTTATGAAACATCATCGTCCAAATTTTGTGAGGATGTTTTTTTAGTACCAAACTTGTGTATCTTACCCAAAAAGCATTTGTATGAGATTTATTTATTTTTCATTTGAGAAATATTTACATATGCTCGGACATTATATATAAAATAATGTCCATTTATGTGACTCAATATGAGCCACAATCTATTTGGTTTTAAATTCAAAGGATAAAAAAAATAAAATAAACAAAAGTAGATTGTGGCCTATATTAGACCACATAGATAGGTATTATTTTACTTATCATGTCCAGACATTATGTAAATATTTCTCTTTTCTTTTTTGCAATTCTTTCGAATTTGTATTATGTACACCTCGATTGTGAGAAAAGTCAATTAGTTTAATATATTGGATTAGTAAAAATGATATGAATTTCTTTTTAATTAAGAAAAAATTTGGTTTTGCCGGTTTGGTTCTTACTCGTAAGTTTATCATTTAGGAAAATACTCGAAGTCGTGAAAAGTGAAATTGTGATTTTTCAAACTATTGTTTCAATTATTGGTGTCTTCTTCTTTAATTTTTCTATTTCAATTATTGCATGTTATTCTTGTTGCAATTTTAGTTTTGTCCTCTAATGTAGATTTTTTTTTATTGAAAAAGGAAAAGAATTGGTGGACAATCTTATTTTTTCTCTGTTAGCTTTAAGATCCTACATATATCAAATAATTATTACTTAAATGAATATGCAATTATTACCTTCTCATGGTTGAAGTTTTATTCATCTCACCTTCAACATTAGCTGGGTTTCCACGTAGTTTAACTATTTTTAAGGATAAGTGTCTGAATCAAGAAAACTAATAAAAAGTTAATTTTTAGGTAAATACTTACTATAAATTTAAAGAGAAAAATTGGAAAATCCAACTTAAGACACATGTGACACCATTTGATATCACACAATTATTTTTTATTTTTTAATATATATTTATATAAATTGAATTGTGGGTACAAAAGGTTGGTGAGCAATACTTACCTAAGGTGAGTTAGTATTTACCCTTAAAACTACATATTTTTATTTTTTTGTATTTTTCTCTCTACTTTAACATTTCTCTCTCCATCAGTCAAAACTAGTTTTTTTTTTTAAAAAGTAAAAACATGTGGTTTTAAAGTGGATAAGCGTATTTCCAAAATACTTACCTACCCTTACGTAAGTATTACTCAATGTTAGTACATGTATTTTAAGTTAAAAAGCTCCCCATACATTATGTGCATGAAACTTTTTCTCAATTTTTAAGACCTTAACTAGGGGCAGAAAGAATGCTATATTATTCCAACTCGTTTAAAATTGGTCGGTATCTTTGCAAAGTGGCAGGCCTAACATATAATTATGGTAAACCATTAATTAATTAATTAATTAATGGTGTGAAAATGGATGAAATTAAATAATTAGAAAAAGTACACAATAGATTTGGTTTTAGAGAATGACCCACTTTGTGGAAAAGTTAATGGTTTTTTAATGGGTCAGCCATCAGCAGCCTCCTGGTTTCAATTATAAAGCCTAAGAATCAATTCCAAGTTGCACCCACTCTCTTTGACATTTCTTTGGAACACTAGAGAAAATAAGGAAAAATAGAAAGTTTGAAACTTTCCTCTCATTACCTTTTATTTTAATTTTATTTTAAATCTTTTTTTTTGGGTAAATTAGAGTTTTGTTCTGTTATACTTAGGGACACGTGCACTCGTTTGTTTTGTTCTACTATATTTAAGGGTACCTACTATAACAAATTGGCAAAAAATCAAAATTTTAATTTATTATTGGGATTGTTTAGTTACCGTCCAAATAACTCCAATGGTCGATTCAACTATATCTACTAGACATTTTGGAGCTTGGATCATTCCAATCGAATGTAGGGAATATTCCTCTATGATCTTTGGTAAACTCTTTGAGACAAAGATATCGATGAAATTTGTGATTAATTGCAAAACAAGTAAGTTTCTTTGTCAAAAAAGAAAAGAAGCAAGTTTTTCCGTGTCAACTTTTAAAACTCGAAATTTAGTCAGTAGATTTTAATATAAGATGTATTGCTGTTTTGTTATAAAAAAACTGAGCACCGAATCACCACTGATGTACTCCAATCGCTCGAACGATAGCATTTTTCAATAAGATATTGTCTTTAAATTGGTAGTTAAGGATAAGACAAGTGGCCTTCAACTCCCTCTTCTTCTTCCATGGCCACAGGATTTTTTTACTCTTTTTTCTCTCTTTGTGCTCTTTTTCTCCACCAAGGAGAATGCTGGAGGAGACACACATGGTGAGATTAATTAAATTGCAAGCGAATAATTAATTAGCTATGTCCACGTATCAGGACGAGGTTGGCTTTTCCACCCCATCCCCGCTACAAAAATTAATCCTCGTCTCCGAAAAAATTTCCATTTTTTTTTTAAGATTGGGGTGGATTTTCTTTTTTTCAATTTAATTTTTTTCTTTTTCATTTTTTTATACATTTTTTGGACAATAATTTCAAATAATTAGATTTTTTTAAAAAATATCTATAAGTTTCAACTATAATATTAATTATCAAAGAAAAATATTCACATGCATAATTTTACCAATAAATATATATTTACTTTCATATTTAAAAGGTAAATGGAGTGGGGATCGAGGAATGGGAGATGGTAAATACAATTCCCGTTCCCGGTCCCGATTAGCCAACGAGAAATTTTTTCCCGTCTCCAACCCCATTTTTCGCTAATCGAAGATTCTCGTGAGAAAAATGAACATCCCTATAATTAATGCAGTAAGTATGAATCTTCTCTTCGTGATGAGCATAATTAAATAAAAAAGAGGCAAACAAAGAACAACAAACTTTAAAGAGAAAAACTTGCATGCTGCCCGGGCAGCATACAGCCACCTGTGTGGCGAAATCTGATCTGTTGGATTTTTTTTTTTTGAACAAATATTAAAAAAAAAAAATCCAACGGACCAGATTTCGCTACATAGGTGGCTGCATGCCTGCCTGGGCAGCATGCAAATATTTCTGAACTTTAAATACTACGTTACCAAATGTGTTCAGTAGCTCATATGGTAAAAATCTTGACCAATGTTATTAAAATAATACGTTGATTCAACTCGAAACTTTGGACACAACGATTCAAAATGAATATATAAATCTCAAATGAAGGAATGAAAAGTTGAAAATATTTTAAAATTGTAGAATTCCTTTCTACATCTCTTTACAAACATTTTGTTTTCTCTGATGATCTCTTATATTTAGCAGTACTTTCTTTTTTTCTTTTTCATTTATTTACTATTTATTATTTATCATACATAGTTGTCTTTTATAATTTTTTGTTGGATTTCTTAACGTAACCTTCATCTTTTATATTTTAGATAGTGTTAATCTTTTGAAATTTAAAGATAAGACTTAAAGAAATGCAAAAAAAAAAAAAAAAAAAAAAAAAAAATTGAAAGCCATGAGATAATCATGATTTAGGGTTTATGATTATCATTTGTCAAAAGAAAAAAAATAAAAATAAAATAAAGATGACAACTTGAAAACCAAAAAGAAAAGAAAAGTGATATATGTACCTTAATGAAATTTTATTATTTTTTTAGACTTTAGTATGGCGAGGATCTAAGTTTTTCTAACATGGGAATCTAAGTTCTTTTTTTGATAGTTATGATTAAGACTTTAGACTTTGAGCATAGTGGAGATCCAATTTTTTTTCTCTCTTTAATATGTAACCATGTTTTTTTTTTAGAACATGTGTAACCATGTTTTTATTTCAATATAATTAGTAATAGTATTTAAATCATTTGGATTTTTTTATGTTTTGATTAACTCTATTTATTATAGATAACATGGTTTATTTATATTTGATTTTTTCTCCTAAAAAACATGATTTATTTATATTAATTATCCATTTATAATTATTATTTTTTAAATGGCTGAATTAATAAAGATTAGATTATAATTATAAAAATATAATCATTAGAAAGATTATTTGGTATATATTTAATAGCACTGATAAAAAATGAAATAAACTCCAAACATCTAATCATTTTTGCATTTTTTAAAACATCGTATCACACGATTGTATTAAATCCACTAAAAAATATTGTCGATTAAAATGCACTTTTTTTTAAAAAGGAATAAAAGGCAAGGAGATAATAATCTATAAATATTATTTCAATAAACAAAAGAGGAAAACAAATACTCTTATCTTCCAACCTCCATACTTATAAATTCATAATTAAAGATAAAAGTTCAAATTGTGTTATAAACAATTTGATGGTAAAATTTAACGAAACACTTGGAAAATATATAAATAAATAAATATATTATATACAACAATTATATGAATGTAGACGTAAAACTAAAATTGGAAGCTCGTTGTAACTTAAGGAAATAATAATATTAAAAGAAGAGTACTTGCCTCCTTAATTGGGTTATAATTTAAGGAAATAATAATATTAAAAAAGGAATACTTGCTTCTTTATAAATAAGGCAGGTCCTCTTAAGGCTTATGTGGCATTTTAGATACCACAATTTTTTTATTTTTTATTTTTTATTATTATTTTTTTTAATGTCGTTGAAACAAATTTTTTGTGACACGAAGGGGTGCTACATGTGCCTTAAGAGGGAGTTGTCTCCTTTTTCATAAGGAGGCAAGTATTCCTCATATTAAAATTCTCAAAAATACTATTTTGGTCCCTAGGCTTTCATTATTGTTCCATTTTAGTTATTTGACTTTCAAATATCCAATTTTAGTTCCTAAACTTTCTTTAACTTTCAAATGTCGAATTATAATCCTTTAGCTTTCACATACGGTTAAAAATTGTATGTGAAAGTAAAAAAAAGAAAGAAAGAAAGAAAAACCATTAAAAATGAAAAAAAAAAAAAAAAAAACTTCCTTCTTCAATTTGTGCTCTGTGTTTTCATGTAAAAAAAAGTTTATGCATTATGTAATAACTATATCGAATCTTCTAACTTTGCTTGGGTTTGTGGACTTCATTTTATGACTCTAATTCACTCTTGATTTTAATCTCCCTCAAGGTTTGTTCTAAACTCTTGTATTATATTTATAGTACAATTTCTAAAATAATTCATAGCACATGATTTTCTATCAGTAACCAATAATAGAATGAGTGTAATAGAACACTATCATTCAATTTGAATTTATTTTATTAAATATTTAATACAATGAAATAGAATTAATATCATAATTTACATGCGTATTAATATATCAAAACTTAAATCTACATGTTTCTCAAAAAAAAAAAAAAAAAAAATCTAAATAATATTTTTAATTAAAAAATAAAAATAAAATACATGTGACTTACAAAAAAAAAAATTACATGTTTTATCATAAGGAAAAAATTACACGTGTAACTCACGTAAAATACAGGTAAAGTTTTCTTAGTATACATATAGAAATATATATTATCATATTCACCAACCAGTTAAATATCCATAAAAATAACACAATGATTTATATTTAAGAAAATCGTTAAATGATAAATGCTACAAAAGAACAAAAATTCCTTCTCCTAATTATTATGTTTCAATTAAAGTAATCGTATTCAATGTCATAAAAAATTTAAGTACTCATATTCGGATGGGATTGCTCAATAATGTATTAATTTCCTTGAATTTCTCTCGTATCTTATCGCTATCCTCCAAGCCTTTTAATATAGGCAGTATAAAATCAATCGAATAAAAATCAATCAATTAATATATATACATATATATA
>JBBMKA010086578.1:0-13712 GCA_037833695.1 Sechiopsis laciniata | reverse complement strand
AGAACAATTGAGGTGAATAATTAAAATTCATAAACTTTCAATTATAGATACATAATTATTATTATTTACTTCAATCCTATTTAAAAAAAAAAAAAAATTATATCAACTACTCTTAACCCCCAATCTCCAAACAAGTAGTTGATTACTCCACTACTATTAACTTCAATCCCCAAAAGAGTAGTTAACCACTTCATACTACCATTAACCACCTCATTCTCTTCCACTCCACCTTTATGTCCAAAGCTCAAACACACCCAAAGGAGTTACAATAAACAACTGCATTTAAGTCAAAAGTGTAAAAAGATTATAAGAAAAGAAGAGAAGTTTCAGTTAATACCAAGATAAAGCAAGGAAAATAACACTATCGAAGAAGACCTATAAGCCTTTTTTCCTTTGACTTCCAAATTCTATATGCCTTTCGATCCAAACCGAGCATAAGAAAGTTGAACCATTTTTTTCAAAAGAGCTCAATAGAATATTTGAAAGGATGACCCATAATGAGAGAGGACAAATACGTGTAAGAATCTTTTGGAAGTCATCTTCCAATTCAAAGCTACTCTCAAATCATTCCTAAACAGTTAGGGCTTGTACATCCGAGATGATCCTTTAAATGTGCAAGCTTCTCTTTTAGGTCCCAACTTTATGAAAACGATAGATCTGTATTTATCGTATTATCTTATTGTAAAAGTGGCTCGAAACAAAGTAAGGTGCATAAGTGGAGAATCAATAGATCCAGAGTCATTCACTTGAGTGGCTCTAATACTCAAATCCCGACTTCAGCCCCAACTTGAGAATCTTCCATTAGCAATAAAGAAAACACGTAGATAAAAAAAGAACAAAAGAAAATAAATTTAATCCATAATAACTATTTATTTGAAAATTAATTCTCTATAAATTATTTTAACATGCTATTTTTTTCTTCTTAAATGTTTTTTCTTTTCGTAAATTTTAGTAATATATTTACATTTTGAAATTAAAGGATAAAAAAATAGTAGTTTTGGTCGTTCTTCATTCCCTTTATCTATTTTATTTTATTTTTGAAACTTTAGGATGAGCTTGAGCAAGTGGATTGCAATCGTGGAGGTTTGGCGTTTGCATAAATAAAAAGCAAGAGAAGTGTTTACACGTAATATAAAATTCCTCGTGCATGTTCACAAATAGCTGACAATTGACAATTTAATTTATTTCCCATTCTTTATTTTTTTGAAGAAAAATAAAACCAAATAAATAAAAAATATTAAAAAAAAAAAAAATTACTTCTGACATTTTAGTTTTGGGGCTTTTTCTAATTTATTTTTGTATGACAAAGTAGTTCTAGAAGCTTGAGTTCAAATCCTCTCACTTCTAAATGATGTAATCTAAAAAAAAAAACAAATATTTTATTCATATTTTAGTTAATACCACTTTATAATCGACCATTTTGTTATCTAAAAAACTAAAAATAAGTATGAGTAAAATGTTACAAGTATACTCGATTGTTTTTAAAATATAAGAAATAAATTAAAATTAAATTCACAAACTAAGAAATAAAAATATATTTTTTATAATAAAAAAACATCTTTTCTTCTTATTATTATTGAAAATGAAAGTTAAAATACCATTTTTGTCCGTAAAGTATCACATTTGTTTCAATATAGTCTCTACACTTTAAAAATTTTGATTTTGGTCCTCCAAATTTGCAAAAAGCTTAAGATTGGTCATCTAACCACACTTAAATTTAGATGAGCTGTCAAAAAAAAAAAAAAAAAACATTTCTTTCATCCTCTTCATTTTTTACCCCTCTTTCTCTTTGGTTATTGCAATCTTAGAAATATAGAACTTACCCAATATCTCACAACTAGACCAAAAAATAAGAAAGAAATTAAAACTAAATTCACAAACTCAGAATTAAAAATGCATTATTTTTTTAAAAAAAACGCCATTTATTATTATTATTATTATTATTGAAAATGAATAAACAACCTCATTCACTTGCGTTAAAACAATAAAGAATAATATGATAAAAATAAACTTCCCTATTGGATGAACATAAGCTCATTATTGTCACGTAGACAAAAATTCATTCATTTTTCGCTCTTTCTCTCTCTTCCCCTCTCTTTCTCTCTCTACATTTGCAATTTCTGTATCACAAAACACTTTTTTCGATCGTCGTTGTGGGTTTTTCTATCAAGGTTTTCTGATTGTGTTAGATTGTTAATTTACAGTATTTGGTGGGATTTTGTTGGGCGTCTGATTTTAATGCTTGTTGTTTGATCGAAATTTGGAGGATTCATTCAATGTTCAGCTAATTCTGATTCGCCCGTATCAGATTGATCAATTTCTTTTTCGGTTTGCCATGGATTCTTGGGAGGGTTTTGTCGGATTGTGCGTTAGGTCGAGATTGAGTTAGAGGAAAACCCAGAATGGGAGTGGATTCAGTTGGCGGATTTCTTGAATTGGGAGTGGCTTAGAAGTCGTAGATGCAATTGAATCAACTCGCTTTGTAGTGAAGTACACACCGTGAATTTCTGTTTTCTTGTTTAATTCTGGGTTTTGTGGTATATGCGTGAAGATCAGCTCCAATGGTGGATTTGGGCATTTTCAATTCTTTTGTTGGAGCTTGATTTTGGGCATTGGTTATGGCTAAGGACGAAGTTAGCACCAGTGTTGGAGCTGACCGTTGCCAGCCCGCATACTCGAGCGCCGAATGCGACTCGCTGGCTGCTTCGACATCGGCGTCTGTAGGATCGCTATGGCATCCTAGGCAACTTAGTTTTGGTCCTTATTTGCGTCGGGAATATGCTGCTGTGAAGCCCCAAGATTCGCGGTTTCCCGCCAGAATACCTGTAAGTTCTTGTTTTTGCTTTTCTCTGTTAATTTCATTGTGGTTAACTTGTTGGTAAACTGAATTGTTGTTAATAGCTTGATGGACATAGATTGTAGTAAATGGTTATTATTTTAGTTTGCATGTCAGATACCGAATTTGATAGCACTTTGAGTGTTTTGTTGCTAAATTGAGACTTTTCCCTATGGCGTGGTACTACACGGTTGAAGTTTTTTTTGGCCTAAGGAGGTGCAATCTTAAGCTTATGAGTTAACCGGGATTGGGAGTTGGGAGGGTGAGGAGGTACTTTCTGGCTAGAATAATATTGATGGTTGTAGGTTTCCAAAAGGTGGCGCGGTGGTCGTAGGCTTGAGCTTTGAAGGTGTGTTTTCTCAAGGTCCCTTGTTCGAGACTCACCGGCGATATTATTTTGTAGACACTTCCCGTGTCTTCATTCCTTCGATATCTCCCGGTACCGAGCCTAGGGGGATGTGGTTATCCAGGGTATAGTAGAGCAAAACTTCGATTTTTTGGTTTTCAAAAAAAAAAAAAGTATAAATAATGATTGTTATCAAATTATCTTGAGAACCGGTGATGGAATTGCTATTTTGCATTTTTCTCAACTTTCCACGCATGTTTTATGATAGGGTGGGGCCTTAGGATATTAAGAAATAATATGGGGGTGTGTTAACAATTACTTGGGGAGTAAGTTAGAGGCTTATAGTTATAAATAGAGGCATTAGAGGAGAAGAGAGATATCAAGAATATTGTAGCCATTTTGGTATTGGGCTTGAGAGAGTATTCTCAAGAATGGGAGGTTCAAGTACCTATCAAATACTTTATTAGTTTGTAGTTCTTTTATCTTTTATATTTCAATATATTGTTCAGGTTCTAGTTCGGATCCTATCATTTTACCTACCGTTGGGGATATCTATCTTCATTTGTTCTCATTGAAACTTTTAGTTCTGAATTATTGGTCCGTGTCATTAAGTATAGAACATATTATACGTTCCTTAGAAACCTATACAACTACTAGCTCTAGTTATAGTAGCACAAAGATGAGATCTATAAGTTATTATTATATATTGTTGGTTGATGTAATTAAATTTACCCCAACTCATTTTTTTAAGTTTTTTGGGAAAATTAAGGTTTTCACTTGGCAAGGTATCCTGGTAGGATTAACACTTTGATAGGGTGATACAGACTTCTGACTTTATGGGACATATATGTTGCATTTCGTGTAGAAAGGGGCAGAAGATCTTGATCACCTTCTTTGACGTTGTGACTTTGCTTCAGAAATTTGGAACCAGTTCTTTTCCATGTTCAGTTTGATTCATGCTAGGCAAAGAAAGACTTCTATTCAAGGAAGATTAAGATTTTCCTTTGGTAACAAAGTCTAGGTTCTGTTAATACAACTAAAGACTACATTGGAGATTCCCATATATGTCTCTTTCACCGGGCTAGTGTGTTATGTGCCAAGCAGATGTAGAATGTCAATCTCATCTCTTTATTCATTGTTCTTATGCTTACAGATTCTGAAAGGTTGTATTGCTCACGTTTGATTAGTCCTTACCATTCCCAAATGACCTTCAAACCTTTTTCTTATGATCTCTGATGGAGATCCCTTCAAAGGATCCAAGAAGCTTTTATGGTTATCTTTTACTCGTGCTTTTTTGTGGCTTATTTGAGGTGAACAGAATCACAGGATCTTACCGAGGCTAGCAAAACTTTTGATAATCTCCTAGAAATGATTATTACAAATGTGTATTTTTGGTGTAAAGATAAGCACAATCATTCTTCCTACCTTTTATCTTATTTTATTTCCCATTGGAGGTTATTCTTGTAACCCTTTGAGGTGTTTTGGACTTCTTACTCCTCTATTTCATAATGTCAATGAAATTTTTTCTGTTTCAAGAAAAGAAATTTTAGTGATAAAGGGTTTTTTTTTGGCAAGCTAGTGTCTCTGCCATTTTGTGGGGTCTTTGGGGGAGAGAAATAATAGAATTTTTGGAGTGGAAAGATCGGTACAAGATGTATGGGATTGGGGGCTCATTAGATTCTAAGTTTCTCTTTGGGACTTGATGTCTAAGTTTTTTTTTTTTTTTGTAATTATTCATTAGGTATTATTTACATGACTGGAGGCTGTTTTTTTAGAAAGGTCTTCGCTATTTTTTGGTGGGCCTTTTCTTTTTCTGGATGCCCTTCTCTTGTTTTCTCTTTCATTCTATTCTCAATCAAAGCATGGTTTTTATATATATATATAAAAGTTATAAGGTGTCAAAACACATAATGATGCATTGGAGCTTAAAAAGGTAAAAAAAAAAAAAAACGATGTAGCTTGTGTATAATTGGGATATTAGTCTTTTTCATTAAATTTTGTTTTTGTTTTGTTCACATTCTCTTCATGTTTGTCCTTCAGAGTATCCATGAGTATGTAGTTGAGCAGATTACTAGATTGTCCAAGATATTGGACCTTGATTTGATATGGCTCGTATTACTACGGTGTCCATCCTTGGACTACATAATTTATATATTGTCATATTAAGTATTGATACCGATTCAATGGGAAGCAAATCTGTTGTTCTAATGTAATTTTTTTTATCGTTCAGCTGGTTGCTAGATTAACAAAGGACATAGTTGAAACATACAGAAAATGCAATCCAGAGTTTAAATATTCAGAAGAGTTAAACCTGAAGAGATTTTTGACGAGCCCATCAATTGGTGTCCTCAATGATGGCTATGATAATGTGAACTCAGATCTTATTTTGGCGGTGAACTCTGTTTTACTCAATTTTGACACACAACAAAGGTTTGTGTGTTTCCTAAATGAAATTTTCAACCGTACTTTCTGCTCATTCTTTGAACCTTGTTCAGCACTACTAATGCATCTGCACGGACTGTGTAGAACTTTGTGTTGTTGAAGTCAGCATTTTGATATCTTTACACTCTTAGTTGCACAAATTTGATCATGATTTGTTTTTTGGGTCTTCAATGCAATAAATCAACATACATATTGATTAGAACTATAGAATTTAAATTGATTCAAAGATGATATGGTCATCAAAAGTGAGTGCTGATTGCCATTATGATGGACGACTATCTGTTTAAGATTGGGCTTCAGGCCTAGTAGTTTGATGATTCTTATCTTTTGTTTTTGTTGTGTTTTATTTTTTGTTTGTTTTTTTAATGTAGGAAACAAATATTTCATTAATAGGATGAAATATATGAAAAGGAAAAAGTGTCTAAACGATTGTAGTTACAATAGGTTTTAGTTAGTATGAGGTTCCATCTCAAAACCAATTGGTAAGGAGAGAAGTAGTCCATTTACCTTATAAATGCTAGGTGGTTTTCTCACTTTTCCAATGTGGGATCCTCAATAAAGGGCCATCAAGTTGTTCTGTTGGTCATGAAAGCTGTAGTTTGTAAAAGCGAGCCTGATCAAAAGCATTATCATAGACTATCAAAGGGGAGGGATTTGTTGTTGAAAATCCTATTGTTTCTTTCATCCAAAGGCACTCAAGGTAAGTTTGAACAAATGAATACATAGGTAAGGTGAGGGGGAGGGTCGTATTTGATTTATCTCGGGGGGGTATGGGTGTTGGTAACTTGAGTCATCAAAAGGAGGCCTTATTGGCTAAGTGGTTGTGGCTTGGAATCTTTTAAGGCTTAGTCAATGTGAGTAAATATGACTCATCCTATTAAGTGTGTTGTTTGAGTAAGCTCATGTGATCCTGTAAAACTCTTGGAATCATCTCTTCAATTTTTCCTTTATTTTCTAATTTATAAAATGTTCTTTAGGGGATTACATGAAAACCTATTTTTGTAAGGATAGTTGGATTGGAGAGAATCTCTTTTGCATCTCCCTCCGTACCACAATAGATATGAGATTGCATTTAGCGGCCGTTTTATGCTACATTTGTCATTTGGGGAGGCCTTTTCTATTAACTTGGGGCTTCGGCGTCCTCTTACAGAGAGGTGTTTGCTTTTCTTATGCTTTTGAGGGATGTCCAGAGAGAGGAGGAACTTTCGCCTTTGAGACCCCATTGTCTTTCCTATGTTTTTTTTCTTCTTCTTCTAACTCTCTTTTCCACCCTCTGCGTTCTCACTCATCCTCTTCAGCCTCCCCTTCCTTTTTCTTTCTCTAGAAGGTTAAGATTCGAAAGAAGGTTAAATTCTTTTCCTAACAAGTCTTATATGAGAAAGTTAATACTATGATTGGGTGTAGATACATTCTTCTTCGTGGTCCCCATGGTGTTCCCTTTACATAGGTGCATCATATAACCTTGGCCATATTCTTTGGAGTTATCCGTTTGTTTATTCGTTTCATATTGTTTTTGGGAGGTTTTGAAGTCTCTCTAGTGTGAATTAGGGATTGCAAAACTAGGAATCTATGATGAAGGAAATTTTGTAGATTTCTCCTTTTAGGGAGAAGGGGAAAGATTTTTGGCTAGCTTGCTTCTTTGTTGTGGTTTGGGCAAAAAGATCATACGAATTTTTCAGGAAATGACATTTCTGTGGCTTGCAACTTCTTTTTGCTTTTGCATAGAACGCAGAAAGCTAGAATTTCAATTTTCATTTCTCAAGAAGGGCTTGGAGAACTAGGAGGTGATGGATTCAATCCGTGGTGGCTACCTACTTAAGAATTAATTTCCTATGGATTTCCTCGACATTCAAATATTGTATGGTCAGACGGTATGTCCCGTGACATTAGTTGAGGTGCACGCAAGCTGGCTCAGACAGTCACGGATATAAAAAAATAAATCCATTTCTGTTTCCGTTTCTTTTGTTGAACGTTATACTATGAATCATTATCAAACAACGTTATACTATGACTATTATAGCTTTGCAGCTTTGAAGCATTTAGATGCCTGAAAGAGTACTTTTGTCTCACTCAGGCTTGCATACCCTAGTGACTAGGATCTAGAACTCAAGTTTTTTTTTATGCCTTTTACTTTTCTTAGAACTATATTGTTTTCCACCCATACACTATTCAATAGATTATGTTTTTTATTAGATTAATTGATAATTTCAGATATGTTGTCAAAGATCTACTTGGTCATGGGACCTTTGGGCAGGTTGTTAAATGCTGGGTTGCGGAAACTAACAGTTTTGTAGCTGTGAAGATCATAAAAAACCAACCTGCATATTATCAGCAAGCACTGGTTGAAGTATCTATTTTGACAATGGTAACTATGTTCCCTTTCATATCTATTTTGGCAATGGATTTTTTTTTTTGTTGCTATTAAGGGGATTTAGTGAAACCATAACCCAATAAGGCTATTTTTTGTGATCTAAAAAGTACATTTTGGAAGAACTATAATTCTTAATAGTTTAAAATTTGAAAAAAAGATTGTTAGTTTTTTTAGGAATAAGGAACAGAGGTTTTCATATAATATAATAAAAAGAACTAATGCTCATAATTACAAACTCCACATGGGACATAAAATACAAAAAAAATGACAAAAAGAAAACATCCAACCAATAACTGCATGGAGAAAATAAAATTGAGCAAACTGCGACCAGGGATATAATCCTTTCTGTTTAAATTTTGAGCCATAATCACATTAGTCAAGTAGAAGTGTTTTGCCCCACTCCGGCAGCACTCTTCAAACAATTGATTATTGAAGCTCAATAATATCCTGTCCTATTTTTGCTTTTAATGTTTTCTCTTTTTTATACTGGACATGATTGGTTTGATCTTTGGCTATCTCCTTTTCTTTTTTTATTGTTTAGTTATTTCTGTATTTTTCTCTTTTTTGTGCTCTCCTCTCCAATGTGGAGCTTGTATTTTGAACTTGAGTCTCTTTTCATTTTGAAGAAACTCTGTTTTTCTTTCTCATTTTATTTCTTCTTGAAGGTTCATTAAATATACATCAGAAGGCCAAAAAAAGACTCCTTGAAAAGCTCAACAACCTAACCACCTAAAGACTCATTCAAATAAACAACCTAACCACCTAAAGAAAAAGTCAAATGATTTATTTATTATTACAAAAATGTCCTAACTTTCAATACATTTTATCCACGAAAATCTTTGTTACCTTGTCAAAAAGAAACATAACCTTCGTATTTTCTAAATTTTGTAATTCATGTTCTGAAACAAAGATTGTCAATTATATTTATATTTATTATTATTGTTTTTATCTCTCTCTACATATATGAAAGGGTGGAAACTGGGAAGTATGTAGGCAAAAAGGGCCTAGGGGCATGGGATGAGAAAGGCCCTCCTAAGAGCACTAATGAAGTAAAACATCAGTATCTTTCAAGCATTAGTCTATTTTTAATTCTTTGATGAAAAGGTTTATCCTTTAAGAAAAAAAGAGAACTACTGAAGTAAAACCTTCAATATTGAAGAATTATAGTTAAGTTTTAGTTGCAAAATAATTTATTGTGACTAAGACACCGCCACCAAGCTGTGAGCTCAAGTTGTATACAGTTACGAAAGGTGGAGAAGATAGATTTTTCGTCAAAGATTCTTTGGTTCCTCCCTTCCCAAATATCCCATAGAGGGCCTCTATAACAGCACATTTCCACATAACCCCAGCAACATAAAATATATTTATTTCTTTTGTTTTCAGAACTTAGCTTAACTAATTTTTTTTCCCTTCCAAATTTGTGTTCAATTCTCAGTTTATCACAGATTCTATGTTTTTTTATCCTGTATCTGATGTTTTTTTTTGGAAATATAAGAAAAATATAGTATGAGACCTAATATTTTTGAGGTATTGGGTTTCCTTGCAGTTAAATAAGAAGTATGATCCTGAGGACAAGCATCATATTGTCCGTATTTACGATTACTTTGTGTATCAACGTCATCTGTGCATTTGCTTTGAGCTGCTTGATGCAAATTTGTAAGTCACCACCTATGTCACTTTTTAGAAATTGAGATTTGAAATATTTACTTTGATTAAAAGTTCTCATACTCTAGGTACGAGCTTATCAAGATGAATCATTTTAGAGGGTTGTCATTGAGCATTGTCCAAATGCTATCCAAACAGGTAAAATACTTCTTTTAGGGTTTAAATTTTCAACTGAGCTATCTTTTTTGTTCCATCGATAACTTACCTTGTCTTGTTTGTATTGGAGAAGATCTTATGTGGGCTTGCTCTATTAAAAGATGCTGGCATTATTCATTGTGATTTAAAACCCGAAAATATTCTTTTGTGCACAAGGTAAGTTGTGGAGATAAAGTTTTCATTTTTCATTTTTTTTCCTCTATTTTATTTTCTAAAATGTTTTCTCTAAATATTTACACAAGCCTATTGATATTTATTTTTCACTGTTGTATTGGAAACAGCTCATCGAAGCCAGCAGAAATTAAAATAATTGACTTCGGATCAGCTTGCATGGAAGACCGCACTGTTTATTCTTACATTCAGGTAGTTCCTGATCTTCATTTCATCTTCAGCATTCAAAAGATGATCTCTGTTTCTTATTCTTCTTCCCCTTGTGCAGAGCCGCTACTACAGATCTCCAGAAGTCCTCCTTGGATATCAGTATCCTTTTGAACGGATTTATTGTGTCGTATTCAATTTTCCAAACTAAAATTTTTCAACCGAAACCAAAATGCTTAAAGTGATAGGTTGGTTAAATTACCCATCAATAAAAGTTTAAACTGATAGGATATTTAAATTTAATTATATCAATATTGTAATACTCTCCCTAACTTGTGGGGTTGAAAATTTGATGAATTCTCAACAAATAGAAATTAATATTAATCGGAGTGAAAATGACTTCACAAGTGTTTTGAACACGACTTCTTGCTCTCATATTTAAATACCCATCAACCTTAAAACTTGTTGATAGGTTGAGGTGAATTTAATTTAATTTAATTTTTTTTTTGAAACCAAAAAATTGGAGCTAAGCTCCACTATAATCGGGGAAATCACGCCTGTCCCTAGGCCAGGCACCGGGAGACATTCAGGAAATGGAGACACGGGAGGTGTCTACAAATTAATGTCACAGCCACAGGTAAGACTCGAACCTAAGATGTGTTGATAGATTGAGGTAAATTTAATTATAACAATACTTTAACTAGAAATATATTTGGTTTATTATCTCTCTTTTTTATAAAAATTATCATTGAGATTAAAAACAGTTAACGTAGAGTTGAAAACTTTTTGAAAACCTAGAAAGTATTTGGTGTAGGATGTAAACCAAACAATAATTTGTTTTTGAAAACAAACACAATGGGTTGATCTAGTGATCAATAAGGGCCCATGTAAATAGTGAACTTACATCCGACTTAGAAGGAATGAGTTCAAGTTATGGGTGGCCATGGACACCTACCTAAAATATATCTCGGACAACCTAGGGTAATTGCAACTTGCAAGGTGTCAATGTACACGCATGGATTTACAAAATGAAAGTTTCAGAAATCCAAAATTATCTGTATGCACATATACTTCATATCATGAATATAAAAATGTCTCCAACGTGTATGTATCCTACACTTCTCTTAGAAATTAACACATCATTGTATCTGTTTCATGTCGTTCTGGTTTCCATTTTCTGTGTCTCCTTATTCTGGAGCAATATTATCAGCACTTTATTGGTTTTTTTTGTGGGTTTCTGCATCCAAATAATTCTAACCCTCCAAAGTTGATGGTGGATATTAAAATTCCATAGTGTGTATTAATAAATATGTAATCTTGCCAATAAGAGCAATAACTCAACTCATATAAGTGTGCCCAAGACCAAGAGTTATGGGTTCGATCCCCCATCCCCTTGAACTAAAAAATATGTAATTTCTTCCTAATTTTAGACGTGATCCTTAACCCCTTTTCAGATACACCACAGCTATTGATATGTGGTCCTTCGGTTGCATAGTTGCTGAGTTGTTTCTTGGATTGCCACTATTTCCAGGAGCTTCTGAATTTGATTTATTAAGGCGGATGATTGACATTCTTGGGTAAGTCTTTTTAAAGTTTTCTTTTTATTGACAACAAAAATTTCATCCGAATAATGAACTGAACAATAGCTCATAGCTCAAAGGGCTGGCAAAACATTATATTATTGTGGGAGAAAATATAGAACCAAAAAAGATATGAGTTCTAATACTGATCACTCCAAATATTCTTCAGATTTTTCACTACAAAAATTCCTCTTTAGTCATGCCTTCAAAAGCACGGGTTTACTAGCATTGAGCCACAAAATAAAACATCTGGGGGCATGAAGATATAATCATAGAACCCAAAAGACAAAATGTTTTCTCTTTAGAGCCACACTGCTCATCCCTTCATGCATAAAGCTACTTATGTTGGAACTCGGAAGAGAAAACTAGATTAAATCCAAATGTGTTGAATTGTTTCCATCTACTCAATAGGTTATTTGTATCTTCATTTGATCTTTGGTATAGCACAAGCTAACCATGGCCTTTATAATCTGCTCCATCTCTTTTGCACCATACTTTCCCTCATAAGTCAATATTGCAACAATTTGACTTTCCTGTCATATATTTAACAGGGGACAACCTCCGGATTATGTTCTGAAGGAGGCAAAACATACCAGCAAATTCTTTAAGTTTGGAGGTTTCCATAATGAAAATGGTGAAATTTATCCAAGTGCCATAGGCACTTTTCAAGCATTAAAGGCAGAAGAATTTGAAGCTGTAAGCATACCTTTATTAGTTCTGTTATTCCAATAAAATCAACTATTGCCAAGAAAATATATCGAATATCAGTGATGCTCTTGCTAGTCATTTTTCTGTCCAATCAATCTTTTCAGTTTTCACGTTTCTGAATGATGCCTCGTTATTTAGATGCTCTGGCTCATTTTCTAAATTGGTTAATTGTTCTAGCATACTGACTTCCTATTTGATTACAAGCATACAGCTTTCCGTTCCAACATATGTCCAATTGTGCAATTTATTGCTTGTTCATTTTCAGAGGGAGATGAAAAAGCCTTCAATTGGGAAAGAGTATTTCAATCTAATGAACCTCGAAGCAATTGTGACTAACTACCCTTATAGAAAGAACTTAGCCGGGGAAGATAGGAAGAAGGGTAGGTCTTTTTTATCCTTATCCCTAAACTTCTGTTTCTTAGGAACTTCTAAAAGGGGTTATGGTGTAATTTATTCACAGAGAGTCAAGTGCGACTGGCATTGATTGATTTTCTAAAGGGTCTCGTAGAATTTGATCCTGCAAAAAGGTGGTCACCTTTCCAGGTATTGACTCTGTCCCCGTACGAATTTATTTAATTCCTGATTTACCTGAATAGCACATTTTATAACTAAGAAGCAATAGAAACTTGGATATTGAATCCATATGTGTATGCAGGCCTCCAAACACCCTTTTGTGACAGGGGAGCCTTTCACATGCCCATACACGCCTCCACCAGAGACCCGACGTTTGGTAAGTTTGTTAAATATTAGTATGATTATGCAATAAGTTCATTTGTTACTCGCAAAATCTCTAACCATTGCTATTATTGACTTGTTAATGTTTTATCTTAATTATGAAGTTTATTTGGTTCATAAAACCAATTTCATTTCAATGTGAGAGTACGAGGGAGGGGAGGGCTGTAACTTGACTAATAAGACAAACTAATTGAACAGTTACTTTTGCTATGCATATCTGCTTGATTTATGGCAGTTGCTTTTTCTCTGAGTACCTGCTTGATTTATGACAAGACAACTGCTGGATTATGACAGGTTTGGGGACTTAGGGTATTAAGGATTAATATAGGAGTATGTTAGCAATTACTTGGGGAGTAAGTAGAGGCTCCTAGTTATAAATAGGAGAGGTTGTGTGAAGGTAAAGATATCTGTTAGAGTTATTTATTATGTATATATATTTGTTTATTGTGTATTTCTAGTATTAGGCCCGTTAGGCCCTTTTAGGCCCATTGGTAGCTAGGGTTACTGCTGTATATTCTATATAAAGGCATTGCCTCCATGAATAATATGTAGAAC
>JBBMKA010086567.1:0-13713 GCA_037833695.1 Sechiopsis laciniata | reverse complement strand
GACATAAATTTAAAGTAGAAAATAAATAGACATTCTTTTTAATAAGTTTGTGAAAAGTAGACATTAACTACAATTTCCTTTCTTTTTTCTATTTGAGTTTAGGGTGTGAGTCTTTCTTCTTCTTCTTTTAAGAGCAATACCCAGGCAATGGTGGGTAAGTATTTTACTTACCCACCTTAGAGCCACATATTTTTTTTTTTTTTTTTAAAGTTGGCTTTTATTGATGGAGAGAGAAATATTAAAGTGGAGAGAGAAATGCAAAAAAGTAAAAATGTATGGTTGTAAGGCTGGATAAGTATTTCCAAAATACTTACCCACCCTTACCTAAGTATTGCTCATTTTTTAATGCGATTGATGTTATGGCTCATAGAGTTAAGAATTGAATCCATTTTTGAAGTTATATATATTAAAAAAAAACCATGTTTAAATATTATTAGTTTTTTTTTCTTGGTATAAATTAGGATATTTTCAACGGTGACACAATGGTTGAAAACTTGAGTTTTATATATATTAAAAAAAAACCATGTTTAAATATTATTAGTTTTCTTTTTCTTGGTATAAATTAGGATGTTTTCAAGGGTGACACTGTGGTTGAAAGCTTGAGTTTTAAAAGTAGGCCCTCTGATCAAAAAAAGAGAAAAGCTATGCTTCCTTCAAGATCCTAGGTTCGAGACTTAGCTGGATGGGTGTGATTATCCGGATATAGTGGAGTGAAATGTCCACTCTTTTACATTGTTTAAATTTATGTATAAATCTAATATTCTGGAATTTAGTAATTAAATGAATATATTGTAAATGACAATTTTATCTTTTTTTGTGAATTTGTTTGATAATCTCATTATAGATACACTCTAACAAACTCCTTAGAATTTGAATTAAAAAAATTTAAAACTATAGCAGATAGAATTTTGTTTTATGCGGATAAAAAGATAGGTTGAGGATGAAAAAAGAAAATAGAAAAATTCAAATAATTTTTTAAATCTCTTCCATATGTCCATCCAGCCAGTTACATATGCATACATATAGTCACATTTGAATGACGGTTAGATTTTGTATTGAGATAAAAAAAAAAAAAAAATTAAATGCATCTCGTACATGCACAAAGCATAATTATTATTTGGCAGGTGGAGTTTCACAGTTCTTAAGTGTTGAGAATCGTTCGATATCCTTGGGAAACACAATAGAGACAAAAATCAAAATCCAATCCATCTCTAAAGAAGTACGATCGAATACATCTGCCAATGTGTGTGAAGTTCTATCCTCTTCAACACCATAAGAGCGAGTTTTCCCCCCGACTGCCATGACCTTCCGACTGAAACTTCTCTCACCAAGAAATCGAGTAAGTCTGCATTATCATCACGCATGAAGAAATATTTGAACTAGTTGTCATTGCGACCTCATGTATCGTATAGCTGCCTATATAATATAATTCACTATCAGTCTATTATGTTGACCAAAAGTACAAATCCTTTACAAATCCTTACATATTTATGACACCTCAAGATTAGTGTCTCCTGCTCAATACTAGTTTTCATAGAAATTTCTCCAACTTTTAACGCAACTGGGGTATCGGAGTTATTTGTGTTGTACGTCTCAATGTGTCCGAGTACATTTTCTCTAAGGATGAAGCAATCGTTATACATGATGCTGGAAAACCCGCTGCACATTATCAAGCGTTAATGCAACTAAATCGATAAGTTGACTAATTGTTGTACCGTATGTTATTTCAATCGCCACTGTCTTATAATTGGATTTGATATCCCTTTCATCTCATACCCTATTGAAGTCAACTGGATGGGCATGACTTCCATTGTTCAGAGTTAAAATCCTTGCGATGTGAAATTTAGGGAGAATTGTAAATGTATGGATCATGGAGATTTTAGAATTATGATCTTCAACAATGATCGTGAGTGTGGAGACAATCAACGTTGAGAGAAAGATAGTACAATTCTGATCTTCAACCGGTGAGGTGGAATGTGGTTAGGCGACATAACTTTTTTTTCCTAAAAAATTATCTTTATGTCATTCAATATTGTTTATATAAAGAATTTTTTCAAATTTTAATTTGAATTTAAAATAAAATATGAGATATAGTGGTTATTAAGTATAAAATCTGATTTTTTTTAAAAAAAAAAAATTAATTAATTTGAATCCCATTAAAAAAGGAATGAGATATTCAAAATAAAATAATTAGGTATTGAAGGTGGTTATGAGGGACGAAATCTCCTTGAATGTAAGCTATTTCATGAATTTTTTAAATTTAAATTTTAATTTTTTTAAATTTTTTAAAAGGTCTCCTCAAATGTAGGCTTATGTAGAGGATTTGTTTTTAAACAATATTGATGATTAATTAGGTAAACTCGTAGGATATGGAGAGACATTGTGGGGAGTAAAAATCACTCTCTCTTCCAAGTAAACATGAATTTAAATGCAAAAAATTGGGTAGACATTTGAATTTTCCACAATCTTTACCATTTCTAAAAAAAAAAAACATGGATACAAAGATTGTTCATTAGATTTTTATTTTTATTTTTTATTTTTTTATTATTATTTTTTTAATCGTATTAGATTTTATTTAACCATAAAACTATATTATAAATTTCAAAACCATGAGACTAAATTAAAATTTTATACTAATTAAAGAGATAGAAAATTTAACCCCTTTTTTAACTATGAAATGTTATTTATTTTATAATATTTTTTTAAGAAAATAAAAATCTCCTTCAAAAATAAATTCTCGTAACTATAGTGACATATAATTATTGAAATGGATTAACATCCATTAAGATAACTAACGTTCCACCGGCTGATTCTAACGAGTTACATTTTTTAATTCACTTTTCAATTTTTTTTAGACAAATCTATTTTATTTGATTAAAAGTAGCAAAATAAAAAGAATAGAGAATAATTCTGCAAAGAAATCCTACCATTAAAGTTTGGGAGGAGAACCCGCCATTAAAGTTTATCATTAGGAGCTTAATTCATTCGAGAAAAATTTATCAAGTATTATCGAAAAGGTTGGTGTCCTGATGGTTTTATTGTGATAAAAGACGACAAACCTACTTGGATCTTCACAATGGTATGATATTGTCCACTTTGGGCCTAGACCCTAATGACTTTATTTTTGGACATCTCCCAAAATGTCTTATACCAATGGAAAGGTTTTTCTTCCATTATAAACTCAATTAACCAATGTGAGATTCTACAACACTTTGTTTGTATTCCCAACAATCCTCCCATCGAACAAAGTACTGCATGCGAGCCTCCCTTAGCTTACTGATAGTCATTTTCCGAGTTACACTTGAGTACACCTTTACTAAAAGCACGAATCCTTATGAATTACACTTGAGTAAATTGTAAAGCCTAACCATGAATCCACTCGATTTATGTTTGAGTGCACAACAACTACCTTCACCGAGGCAACCATTTCAGAAGCACTCCTCACTCGAGCACTTGTTTCAGAAGCACTCCCACACTGGAGCACACAGATGCTCAATTATGAGTCCATACAGAAGCACTCACACTGGAGGACACATAAGGCGTCTCAACCACGGATTTTCATTATGACTATTTCATGTCCCATATTAAGGCTCACAAATCTTTGTTTTATACTCGAGATTCTTTCGATATGGTTAAGTCAGGAGCACAACTCTGATACTATTTGATAAGTGTAATACCCTACTTTGTTCAAAACAAAAAAAAAAAAAGGAAAGAAAGAAATTAATTTAAAAAGAAAAAAAAAGAGAGAGAGAAAGAAAGGAAGCTTGCCACACACAAAAAAAAAAAAGTAATTTTTTTTTATTTCACAAATGTGTGGCTTCAATTAAGCCACACGTCCTAAAAATAACAAAATAATAAATATTAATTTTTAAATAGATAAAAAATAAAGTTAGATTTCTTTTTAGAAAAGGAAAAGAAGAGAAAGAATAAACTCCCACTTTTGGTGAACTTAGAGTGAGAAATAAAAGATGTGAGAGAGAGGGAGCTTTGAAGAAGTCCTTTGAAGGCAAATCAATGGAGTTTCTTGAAAGATTATCATAGATTGGTGACCATTGTAGATGGGTAAGTTCCTATAAATCATTCTCCTTAAGTAGAAGCATACAAATGTTGAAGTTTAATCATGAAATTTTGTATATTTTATTGAATAGCTTGTTTTGGCATGATCTTAGAATAAAATCATGATAAATTAAAAGGGATGGAAATTTGAGTCACCTTATTTTAGTAGATAGAAAGGTCGGTATTAGAAGGTCTTGTTGATATATTTAACACAAAGAAAAAGAAGGTGAGATGAGTAAGTATAAAAGTTGGATTTGATCTTTTATGTTGGTAAAAAGAAATATGGAAGAAGTGAGAGTTAAAGGAAAAAAAGAAGAGTGGTAAGTATATTAGTAAAAGAATAGAGAGATAGTGCAAGAGAAGCTTATCAAGTCTCAAGGTGGAGAATGAAATTCTTGAATTCAAAAGAAATTAAATACAAAGACTAATTGAAGATTCTTTGGAATTATAAGAACAAATGAGAATATTTCTAGGAATTAATGTTGGATAGTTGAAGTCTTATCCATAAATGGAGGAGTAACTTTAGTATTAAAGGAACTAAAATTAGATGCCTTTTTATTAAGGTTGTGCCCCAATTTAGAAATTCAAGAGTTATTAGTAATTGATTTAAAGTATTATAATTTCAGGTCAAGTAAAGATTGAGACGACTTACGACACAAATCCTTGTTTTCAATAGTAAGGTGAGTGATTAAATTATTAAGTATTTATATTATTAAATTAGTAGTGAGATATTTCATAACTTAACACTTTGAATGGTTGTGGGTAATTTTTATGAGATTACAAAAGAATTTTTTGTGAAATTTTTGTACCTTATAAATGAAGCTACGAGTTTAGAGATACGAGACAAATTATTATATGATTTGATATCTGTATATATAAAAAGAATAAGATATGAGTTCCATGAATATTTAGGTATAATTGAAATGAAATGGTCCTTATAGAGATATTTCATAGATTTGATTAACGGTTGAGGATTTATAAATGTTTTTTTAAAATTTTATTAATTAAGGAACCTTCGAATTTACAAAATAAGAAATTAGAGATTTCAAAGAGAATTCTAGATGTTACATGTTTAGATTTAAAGTAGTTTTAAAAATGTTAGGTCTTTATGCCATGGTGATTTTTCTAAATCCACTTGCGTGAACATGTATCCGTAGTATGGATATGATAAGTAGATGAGGTTTTTTTGGGCTTACTTCAACCACGTGAACTTTGGGTCATATAGAGGTGATTTTCCTTTTAAGAGTTGTTCTGCGGGTAGGTATAACATATTGTTCTGTTGTGCGTATCGAGACTACTCTATGCCAGTATGACAGAGATTGCTTTGATGTGCGTATCGAGACTACTCTAAGCCAATATGACATTGCTCTGCTATACATTTGGAGACTACTCGATGTGTAGTATAACAGAGTTTGCTCCTGCTATACATCTAGAGACTACTCGCTGTATAGTATGATAGAGATTGCTCTACTGTGTGTATCAAAACTACTCTACACCAGTATGACAGAGATTGCTCTGCTATACATTTGAAGACTACTCGATGTGTAGTATGATAGAGTTTGCTCTGCTATTTATCTAGAGACTACTCGTTGTTGATAACTCTCAATTAGAGAGTTATTTAGTCCTCCTAATAGGGTGTTTTAACAAAAAATCAGGCATTATTATCGACATTCATCGCATAGAACCACTTACGAATAGAGAATTAAGCTTAAAATGCATTGCATGTAGCAAAAGAGGCGAGGATTAGACATGCTAAGAAGTCATGAGTTTTTATGCAGAAATGTTAATGTTTGAAGCATTTCTGATCGCATTCAAAGGGTCCCCTATCCCGTTAATTTGTTGCGATCATTTCAGGTCTTTGAATGCTGAGAATGCTGAGCAAAGTCTAAATCAGAGGTGTAAAAGTGAAGAGAAGAAAAGCTAATTTTTATGCGAGAGTCAATGTTTGCAGCATTCGCCCGACCAGTTTCCTACAAAAAGCTGCTGTATCAGAAAAGCCTGTACGTGGTCCCCCTACTGCAGGTCAAATCTGGTAGGCCCTGGATTAGAGAACAAGCCACCTTTTGCCCTAGAATCTCAGCCGCTGATCTACCTTGATGATGGGAGTATATAAACACATTTTTTTGGGAATGAGAAAAGAGTCTTTTTGGAATCTTGGACGAGAGCTGAATTTGGAGAGCTGCTGGAAGTGACAAGGTTCCATTAGTGTTTGCAGCATTGTTCTCGTTTTTCTGCATTTCCTTTAGAACATTCTTCTTTATACTTTCTCTTGAAGTTTTTGTAGTTTACCTTCCATATTGTAGTTTTTAAGCATGAATTTCTGTGGAACGCGTGTTTACAGCTCATTGTAGTGACTTTAATGTATTTCGAGGTTTCTTTCATTTTCTTGTGAGTTGTTTTTGTGGACGCTTACTGTTATTTGTTACATTTAAGTTGGGTGTTTCCCATTTCACTGTTATTTTACTTTCATCTATTGAAATCCTGATTATAAGTCTCTGTTGCATGATGTTTACAGCATTTATACCTTCTGTTTTTGTTCTTGTCAGCATAATCATGAGCTAAATTCATATAGGTGAGGGTTGAGGGGACGAGTGTGTGATGTATGTTTCTTAGGTGAGTAGGGGGATGTTAGGCTAAGACAGAATAGGCGTTGTAACTAAAAGCATGTTTCGACTGATCATCCATTCATGTTTGCTTGTCTTTTCATCTCGAGAGAGAGAAGGATTAGAGATAACCTATTCTTGTCCATTAGTTTCAATGTTAGGAACTCCTACTTGTTACAGAGGAAGGTTAGAGATAGTCACCTCGCAAGTGCGCATTTCATCGTCCAGCTTCGAATTTAGATGCGAGAGCTCAAGCTCGAAGCGAATGAATGCATCTTGAGAAAGAGCATTTGACCACGTGTTTTGTGGAGCCTGCTGCTCATCATAGCCTCATCCTTGTTGCATGTTAATCACACTCAACCTACCCTTAACCCGAGCCTGTCATCTCACTGGAGTATTTGCTACTGTTTCTAGCATTTATTTTAGCATCGTCACATTACACGTTTTTAATATTCTGTTATTAGTTATGTTTCTGAAGTTAACAACATCACTCGTATAGCAGTTAGATTCGCTAGTTAATAGTGTCTTTAGCATTTTTATTGCATTTACATGTTATTTAATAGAATTCATTAGCTCACCAAAAATCTCCTTTACTTTTCTGTTCGTGACTTATCATTTAACACTTACAAAGATAACCCAGTCCCTGAAGAGAATGACTTAACTTATCACTTGATTGCATATGACCACGTATACTTGCGTGCCTATTTGTGAATGCTTGAGACATCTTACGTGTTAGTGCATTATTCAGCTAGATTCTCATTTATTAATCGAGCAGTCCCAAATATCGATCAGTTGTATAGTATGACAGAGATTGTTCTGTTGTGCGTATCGAAACTACTCTACGCCAATATGACAGAAATTGCTCTAATGTGCGTATCGAGACTACTTTCGCCAGTATGACAGAGATTGCTCTGCTATACATTTGGAGACTACTCGATGTGTAGTATGACAGAGTTTGCTCTGCTATACATCTAGAGACTACTCGTTGTATAGTATGACAGAGATTGCTCTGCTATACACTAGAGACTTCTCACTGTATAGTATGACAGAGATTGCTCTGCTATACATTTAGAGACTACTCGATGTGTAGTATGACAGAGTTTTCTCTACTATACTTCTAGATACTACTCGTTGTTAGTATGACAAAGATTGTTTTGTTTTATGAACAGAGACTACTCTACACCAATATTACATAGATTGCTCTGCTATACATCTCGATACTACTCGATGTGTAGTATGACAGAGATTGCTTTATTATACATCTCAAGACTACTCGATGTGTAGTATGATAGAGATTGCTCTACTATACATCTAGAAACTACTCGATCTATAGTATTACAAAGATTACTCTACTATACATCTCAAGATTACTTGATGCATCGTATGATAGAGATTTGCTCTGGTGTGCATATTGAGACTACTTTATGCAAGTCGACAGAGACTGCCTTGCTATGCGCATCGAGACTACTCTACGACATTATGGCAGAGGTTCAAGTACAAGATTAATAATGAATTACTAATATTAACTATTATATTTTTTTTGTTATTAGTAGTATACTATTTTGAAGAATTCATCATTGTTTAGTCATATGAAATATGTAGTGTTTTCACATTTTAAAATTGTATAGAGTTTACTTTGATTTTCGAATGAATATGCTTTCTCTTGAAAATTATTTTTTCGAATTTCCTCACCATTCACTGGGCTTATCAGCTCACTCTTTTTCTTCTAAAATGTTTCCACCAGGTAGTGATTCAGTTTCTCACAAGCCTATTGAAGTCGATCTCTGTCACCAGACTTGTTACAATGCATGTCATTTTGCATAACGTAGTTATAATACTTTCTTTATAGTTTGGGTGGATACCACTTTTGCATAGCTTAGCATTATTTTCGAGAGTTATCTTGGCGTGTAAATGTAAATTTGCATATATAATTACAAATGAATTGTCATGTGGTGGTGGGCTTCTGAATTGATGATTGAAGTTTAAATATATCGATTTTGGGATATATGTTTTCTTTAGGTTTGTTTATTCGTTTAAGGAAAACTCTGCCAAAATTTTTATAGATTTTGCTATAGAAAATGTACTAGTCACTTTTGTGATTTTTAGTATAAAATGGATTTTTTTTTTTTTTTTTTTTTTTTTTTTTTAATTTAGAGTTTTGACAATGGATTACATAGTCTTAGTTGTGATTTATTGTCGACATGTCACATCTTAGATAGTAATTTGGGGTGGGGTGTGTCAATAAGAGACGACAAACCTACCTGAATCTCTACAATGGTATAATATTGTCCACTTTGAGCCTAGGCCATCATGACTTTATTTTTGGGTATCTCCCAAAAGGCCTCGTACAATGAAGATGTTTTTCTTCCCTTATAAACTTAAGATCTACCACTTTTTAACCAATGTGAGATTCTACAACACTTTGTTTGTATTCCCAAGATATTATTTGGTGGAAATTTAGTTCAACACCGAGGTTACAAGTTTAATAGTATGAGATTCTCTTGATAGACGCACATCTGTATTTTGATTTTCTTTGTTTGATATCTGCCAATGTGAACATCTCAAATCTCTGTTTGTTGAAAATTTGAGACCATTGTGCAAATTAATTTTTTAGGCTATTCAAATTTTCGTTTCCGTGTCCTATGTTGTCTATGGTTGCTTGGTCGGATGTGGTTGCCCTCGAACTTAGAGCATGAAATTCTAAAATCTCGAATCATGAAAAAAAAGAAGAAAAAATGGAGGGAGGGATTCAAACTTGGTCATGAAAAAATGTTTGATGTCGCTGGAGCTACTTGCTTAACTTATCTATACTTGATAATGCATAATTTTCGAGGCAAACGTTGATTACCTATTAGCTCAAAAAGTTATGTTGTTTAATAATTTCAATACTCTAGATCTAACTAGTATAATTTTTTTTATAAAAAAAAAAAAAAAATGCAACCATATAATTGAACTATAAAAAAACAACTAACCAATAACAATTATAAATTTAATTATTAGGTCTGTTTCATTACTATTTGATATTTCATTTTTGGTTAATGAAATTTAACTTCATATTTACTCAAAAATTTTAAATATGATTTCTTCTTTTATTCAAGAAGTACGTGAATCTTAACTAAATTTCATAAACAAAAACAACTATTTGGAAGCCTTTTTAGTTTTCAAACTTTGGTTGATTTTTAAAAAATATAAGAAAGATGTAGATATCAAAATAATGAAAACCATGTTTTGGAGTAGTAGTAGTAGACTTAACCTTAAGTAAGTCTAGATTAGCGGTAATTGACATGTACCATCCACATAAGTGTGTGTCCATGAATTAATATTGTTTGAATCCCCCACTTTTAATTATTGTTGAACTAAAAAAAATTGACTATCGAATTAGAAATTTGAATCGCTCGTTCAAATGTTCTTGTACTTGAAAACTGAAGAGAAATCAAATACTTTCAAAGTTTATTTAACACAAATGTTTAAAGTAGACCATATAGAGGATTCACTAGTCAACCATTCAAGGGAACAGCGCCGGGATGCTCAAGGGAACGTTGTGGGGTTGCAGCAAAAAAAAAAAAAAAAAAAAAAAAAACAAGCAAAACAAACCAAGGTACATACAAACAAGAACAAAACCATTGCTAAGAACAAACAAGAAAATGTTGAGTGGTTCTGTCAATAATCAACAACTTGTTGCAGAAACAGCTAGGATCTGCTTCATTACAGTAAAGTGATGAACTTAATAAGAGCAGTGACTGCATTTCGGGATGCCAATACAGTGAAGGTGGCTGCCTCATTGGACAAAGCAGAGCCACCACCGGCCAGATCGGAGAGTGATCGAAATGCGATGAAGGGCATGTTTTGTTGAAGACAGACGAGTGCCACAGCTGCCGTTTCCATGTCAATGGGTGTGACATTGAATGTTGAGTGCAGGAACTCTCTGTAAGCTTTGTTGTCAACAAACATATTTGCACTCACCCCTCTTTGTACTCTCATTGCAACTGGTGTTCTTGGTAAGCAAGATGTTGAATTTACACACCCTTCCAATTTCAATCCCTACAAATCATGAAAACAAATGTTTCTTTAATCATGACATTCATATGTGATGACTATTTGTTTTTTTAATTTTGAAAAGATAGGTTATGAGCACTATTTTTACCTACAAGGGTGCGTTTAGGACGATTATTAGTTTATTATAAACGATAAATTATTATAATAAGAGTTATTATAATGGAGAAAGTTATAATAATTTGTGGTTTTCTCCTTGATATCCATGACTATTCGAGCTAGCATACACACACCTCGACTATTATCAAGGGACATATCGTCTGACCGTACAACATTTAGATATCAATGAAACTTGAAAGAAGTTAATTTCTAAGTAGGTGACTATCGTAGATTGAACTCATCACCATTTAGTTACTTTAAACTCTCTTGACCACTAAACCACACTATGATGGTTTATAAAAATCTGTGTTTGAGATGATATTATTATAACAAAGGTTATGATAACGTATGTTTGAACTGAAGTACAAGTTACTATAATATATGATATTATAACATATAGTTATTATAACAAGGTTGGGGGATATAATAGTTCAGATGAGAAGTTACGGGTTAACCTATCGATTATTACCCAGTGGCTCAAACATAGGTTGAGTTATTTATAACTCGAACACTCTAAAGTTACTTTGTTTAGTTGGGCTAGGCAAATATGTACCTCAAGTTTCTTGGCTGTTGAAAAGTAATGTTTGTTAACAGGAATCCAAAACACATGCTGTCTGATTTCAGGCGTTCCATCGACAGGGAAGATCTCTTCTGGTTGATACCAAACATTATTCAAAAGGTTGTCTACAGATGTCTCATTCTTTGTCTCAAAAGTATTGAAGTCCGCAAATTTCAGAAAACCGATTTCTCTCGTGTAATCGCCATTGGATTCTAGAGCAAGTTCGTCGTCCGGTCCGTCTCCGAACCGCTGCTCGCAATTTGAATTGATCAGAAAATGAAGTCGAATGTGCATAAGGATCGAAAGCGAAATTTGTATGAGGGATTTGTTTTTACCTGCCAGTTCCAGAGGCCTGAATGAGCCCAATATTGAGGAATTGTTACATCTCCAATTTCAAGTTGAGGATCTGCATTTCCTGCTATTCCATAGTGAAGAACACCTTTGACTCTAAACAAAGTTAGAAGCAGCTCTGTGGTTTTTCCTGCATTAAGCTATATGCATACATGGAAGATTACTTCATGGCCCCATTAATCAAGTAAGCTTTTTCTCTCCGCTAACCACGGCGTTCAAAACACACAACTCGAATAACCCAACCAACTCAACTCCAATTTGGATTATCAACTTATTTAGATTGAGTTGAATTGTGTTGCGTTCAAATAAAATGAAATTTTTATGGCAGACTTGTTTCTTGGGTCGACTTAATATTAGCTATAATTGATTATGGAGTTTGTTGTTCATGAAGAAAACATGTGTTTTTTTAAGGGAGATGCAAAGTTAAATCATAATTCTTAAAAAGAAAATCTGAAAATCAAAAACAAAATAATTATCGAACCTAATTTAACTCATTATCACTTTTCAAGTTCATCGAACACAAATTTGAACCTACTATCAAGATCTATGCAATCATACCATGCTTAGTCCCGTCATCACAATTATAACCTTCTTGCCTTCGATACGTCCAAATCGAAACCGTCGACCTATATAAAATCAAAAACAAAAAACATTCCTTCAGAATGATAAATATCAACCGTTCTCTCTTCCTACGAACACCAACAGGACGATTCACCAACCTGAAAAATCCATGTATGGAAGATCATGATCAAACACAAGGCTTGAAGATTGAAGAAGAGGGTTCAATTCAAAGGCATTAGGCACCACTATGCCCAAATAAGGGCCATTCTTGTTTACTTCTTGAATCTTTTTCAAAACACTCATAGGAACAGCTGCATGAGTCATGAGGCTAATCTCCAATACCATTACAATCACACTCAAAATCACCAATATCAAATGGCTCTCCATGTTTATCCTTTCCAAACTCAAAGGGATTTGGTTTAAAAACCTTATGATCAAATGTAATTGGAAGAGAATGAGGGGGTGTTTGTTTATGTAGAGTTTTAATTACTTGTTACAAAGTCAATGAAATGTTAGAATTCATTGGCATGTGCCGTGTCGTTTTCAAATTGTAGAATAGAATAATTAGGAAATTATTGATGAGATAGATGAAGCATGAAGGTTGAGGAGGTCCCAGAGCCTTTGGATTTGGAAGCAGCCTTGAAAGTTGAATAGTCGTATCATCACATGGATAAATATGTTATATTGTGAAGTCAAATACAATGGACCCAATATGGGCCCTTCACCATTCAATATTTATTTCCTATTTGTCCTACAGTCGTAATAGGCAATATAAATTGCAATTGCAATTTGTGTGCCATTACAGTGAGGAAGCAGCAGCAAGTGAGAAAAGAAAAAAAAGAAATAGGTTTTTTGGTGTTGCACAGTGCCGAAAGAAAGAAAAAGAATTGTAAATTCTTTTATATGATTTTCTTTGTTTTCTTTGAGTGTTGCTTCAAGAGAGGTTGTATTCCATTGAAGAGTTGTATTTTTCTTGAGTGACTCGTGAGTCTTTTCTTTGAGAGAAAATTGAGAAGCCATTCTTGAGAACGTTGGAAAAACTCTTGTATTTTTCTCGTTGATATTTTAGTGGAACCTGTATCGGTAGTAGAAGACTGGAGGTAGCCATCATTGGGTGAACCAGTATAAATTCGGAGTCAATTTCTCATCCCTTAAACTTATTTTAATTATCGTTCTTGTTGCTTGAACGTTTAGGTTATTTTATCTATATTTTTAAGCTTGTCGTTTCAAATTGATAATTCCATTGTGCAATTTGGAACTGAAACTTGATCTGGGAAAGGCAAGTATATATAATTGTCTGAATTATTGAATTACTTGGATTGATTATATTTGTCGGCATTGAGCAAATCATTTACCTAACAAGTGGTATCAGAGCATCAGGTTGTAGAACGATGACTGGAAGAGATGAGAAATTGGTGATTTTCGATGGAA
>JBBMKA010086556.1:0-13713 GCA_037833695.1 Sechiopsis laciniata | reverse complement strand
CTTGCATCTAATTTTCTTTCATAAAATTAATTTTAAATAGATAATGACAAAGTAATATGAAAAAAGTAAAGTTTGAGAAAGTTACTTAAAAAATATATTGACTTTTGAAGGATAAAAAAACATTAGGTTGATTTTCAAAACTTTAGAAAATCTTCTAAATAATGGAATAAATATGACTTTATATGATTTAATGAAAATATATATATTTCGGTTTGGATCGGTTTTTATTGGTTTTTGAAAACGAAAACCGGAACTGATCTAATTTATCAATTTTTTCAAATTACAAACCGATATATCCAATTTTGTGCTAAAAAACTGATCCGATCCATTGGATTGAATTGGTTCGGTTCGATTTTTCAATTTTTTGATTTTGCCTTGCACCCCCAGTTGATAGTTAAATTGAAGAATTGACTTATTCCAGGTGTGAAGATGTTTAAGTCGAAAAACAAAAATAGAGGATTACAAATAACGTCCAATAACTAAATCATTCTTGAATTTTTAGGTTAGCTTTTTGATAATTTATCTCAAATTATTTAGTTCATCTTTTGACAAAAACGCAAACTTGTTTTTTATTTGCCAACAATTTTAGTTTTTTTTTATTAGATGATTAATATGTATTACCTTGATTGAAAGGGATACCGTCTTCTTACTTTCATAATTTAGTGATAATTCAATTCATTATTACGGTCACGAGTTCGATTCTAAAAATTGATATTTGGCTCTAATTTCTTACTCTTAATTAGGGTTAGTGGTACTTGAACTGAATCAATGTATAATAAATGACAAAATTATTAGCTTGATTTCCTTTGATTTGGTTCCTCTATAGTTTAATTTTTTTTTACTATTTTACTTGCTATTTTACTTAAATCCCTATTTGAATGTTTTTTTTTTCTAAAACATTATCAAAATTATAATTAAATTTAACAAAAATAATTAGTCATTTATCAATAAAAAATTGAACTAACATATAAAAATAAAAATAAAAGTAAATAAATTAATATTGATTCGGTTCGATTTTTATTAATTTTTTTAAATAGAAATCGAACTAATCCAATAACTTTCTATTTTCTCCAAATAAAAATCAATATATCTAATATTACGTGAAAATTTTGAATCAATCTAATGGATCAGATCAGTTTAATTCGATTCGGTTTTGTCAATTTTCAATTTTTATTATCACCCCAACCTTTAATGGTAGTAAATTTTTAAAAAAAAAATAAAAAAATAAAAATTGGATTCCAACGATCACTTTTCAACCTTAAAAAAAAGGAGAAAAAAAAAATAATAGTAAAACCTTACCTAATCATTTCACAATTAAAACTTGCTATAATTACACAATTGTATGGGTTGATTTTAAACTGGAGTGCAAATGCAACAACATATTATTTTCGAAGTCATATTATATATATATAGCTAGATTCAATTCGAAAACTAAATTCAAGGTTTGCCATGTAAGAGTAAAAGTGGATAGGCAAATTTTTTTTTTAGTCCTTAAATTTAAAATTTAGTTTATTTTAGTTTTTATATTTTAAAATTAAATATTTTTATTCTTTTTAACATTTCAATAATGTTGTCTTTTAGTCTAGTATATTTTTATTAGTTTACTTTTATACTTAAATTATTTTAAAAATTAAATTCATGTCAAAACTAAAATAATTAATTTATCAATATATTGAGACTTAGAATTAGTTTAATTATCGTTTTAGTTAAAATTATATTATGTAATTAATGATTTCATTATGTACGAAATTAAAAATAAACATTATTAAAATATAAAGGGTAAGTGTTTAATTTTGAAATATAAAACTAGATCGAAACCAAATTTTAAATTTATGAACAGAAAAAGTATTTCTCCCAATTTTATATTTGTAAGTTTATATTTATTTACAAAGATAAAATATAAAACTTTTTCAGGCTATTTTGCATCAAAGTAAATATAGTTTATATATATACTTAAATTATTTTAAAAACTATATACCATTGTTTCTCATGTATACAAATTTGAAGACGCATCTCTACTTTGTTTTATGGATTTAGTGTATCCAAAAACTTTTTATCTTTATAGAATTTGAATCGGATAAAGAAGTTGCATTCACACTTGAAAATATCATCCCTAAATAACAAGTGCTTTAAATTGAAAAATATTCAAAGATTCCATGTGATCTTCTCTTTCTATGCTCGGTTGGGCTATGTTATAGGTAAAATACTTTCAACACCATTCACATTGTTTCAAACAATTATAATATAATTAAAATTAAAATTAAAAAAATCAAAGAAAAATTATATTTTAGTCTCGGTTTTGAGATCTAATTTCAATTTTATTCGTATATTTTAAAATTGAATATTTTTATTTTTACATTTTAATAATGTTCATTTGTTGTTATTGTGTGTTTTATTTTAATTTATTTCTTTTAAAAATTAAGTTTACGTAAAAATTAAAATAATCACTTTATCAATATATTTGAAAATCAAAATTAGTCTAATTATTATTTTATATAGTTAACGATTGTGTTGTTGCATGGATTTAAAGTTAGTATTTTATCGAAAGGGACAACAACCCTGATCATTTGATTGTTTGGTGATAATTGGTTCAACACATGGTTATGGATTCGATCTAAAAAAAATGGTAGACTCTAATTTATTTAAATGTTTTCGACCAAATTGAAATTAGAGTCCAAGCAACTCAAAGGTATACTTTCCAAGATTAAATTCAAGGTATATCTTGCATTTTCTTAATTTATCTCAATAATTTTCTGTCTAAAAAATCTCAATAATGTTTTAAAGTCTTCTATGAAATCATAATATTGTATATTGGTGGGATTTTTTCTTTTAAAATTTATCGTGATAAATAGGAATATTTCTCGTGAAGGAAACCCGCTTTCGGAGCATAATTATCGGCGTTAAAGAAAAGCAGAGAAAGGGTTCCGATTCGAAGCCAATTTGGTCCCAAACGTTGACTTTTATGCTAGCCGTTCGATTGTCAACTATTTTATTAAAAATGACGTGGACTCTGATTTTCCACATAATTTCTAACTCTTAAAACTTTCATTTTATATTTAAAAGATTACAAAATAAAAATAGCTTTTATTCCCCATATTTACCACATGCCAGATCCGTCTTATAAAATGTTGGGGACCATCGAGGAAGCCCCTTTTTTTATACAATTAATTTTTTTAGTAGAGATATTTTTGAGTAAAAGTATAGAAAATTGATTGAATGCTAATCTATGTTGATTATGAAAATCTATAAAGTGGATAAGGTATATTTTTCTTACCTTTTAATGTTCAGGTTGATTATTAATTTTATTTGTTTCATTTTAGAATCTATGCATTTTCGTAAGTATAACCATTAAGTTTGTTGCTAACCATCCATTTTTTTCGTCACACTAGCCTACTATCTCGGTTTAAAGTTAAAGTAAATGAATTAAACTTGTATTTTAAACTTAAAAATCATATGAAAAAAATTCATTTTTAATTCATAGATTTTAAATTTAATTTCCATTTCGTCTCTAAATTTCTTTTTTTTTTTTTCTTTTTTTAATCTTTAACATTCATGCTGACTTTTTAATCACCAAAATAAGAAAATGGTTAGTTACACAAACCATTTGAAAACAATTTGATTTTTTGTTTTTGATTTTTGAAATTTAAACTTACTCTTATTTATATTTCTACAATGTATCTAACTTTTCTTTAAAAAAAAAAAAACATGCTAACAATATTTCAAAAACAAAAATAAACTTTTAAAAGTTACATTTTTTTTGTTTCCAAATTTTGGTTTGATTTCTAGAAATATATGTAACATATAAATATCTATATAGAAAAAATAAATATATAGTAAGATAGTTGTTGTAAGCTTAAATTTCAAAAATAAAAAATGAAAAATAAAATGGTTACTAAACGATACCTAAAATAATGATTACACTAATTTTAAATGTTAATATATCCATAAAGTAAAGTGAATTTAATTTTAAGTAAAAATATAGATTAGAGTAAATTTTAAAAATACATGATAAAATATAAGGATGGAGGTAATTTTTTTAAAAAATAATAAAAAGTGTGGAAGGGGATGCGAAACACGTGTTAATGGTTACGAAAACGGAGGGAGACACGTGGCAGAAGCAGAGTTGAGGTCAAAAGTGCGTTGCCGCGGGTCGATGACGTGTACACTCTTATCTAACTTATGCGGATTTATTAAACGCTTTGAAGTTAACACGCGTTGTAATTTTTACGTGACAGCGAATGTCCACATATTCTCAGGATCCAATCAGTGATCGCCACGTACCCCCACCTATCCCCTTATTCTAACATATCCTTACCCCATCCTACATGCACTTTTTAAGTGGTGTTTCCAAATCCAATCCTATTCAGAGATTGCTCTTGCTCAATTATTTCATGGATATTTTATAAATGAGAAAAATACTTTTTTTTAATGTGAGATTTGAGGCTTACTTTTAATTTAATTCATATATTTTAAAATTGAATACAATATAGAATTAGTTCTTAGATGGCAATTCATATCTTTTATAACATTACGTTAAAGACTTTCCATCTTTCTAATGTGTGACAAGATGAGTATCTCCAACATGTTCTCTTAAAAATGGTATCATATTGAGAAAACCATCTTAGATTAGGTTCGAATAGACGGATTGAAAGGTCCGCTTTGACTTACTAGATTGGATTAGATTTGAATTTTGAGGATCAAATATCTGCTTAAGCTTAAGCTTAAGCCTACTTTGGTGGCATCCAAATAACTCGCTAAGGTGTAACCTACTTGGATTGGATCAGAATTTGGGAGACCAATACTCACATGGACCTTTGATATCATATTAGATCATAATATAAAGTTCCACCTAAAAATCCATTGGTAGTAAGGAGAGTAACCAAAATATCATTTAAAGATGTTGAAAATTCCTCATATTTCGAACGTGGGAATAAGGTGAGCATCTTCAACACATCCCCTCAAGATGATGACATAAAAGTAAAATCATCTTGGATTAGACTTGAATTTATGGTCTAAAATATCTGTTTAGGCTTACTCGCTTGGGTGAGATTTAAGGATCAGATATCCTTTAAGGTTTTTTTTTTTTAATTTTTAGAATAGATACCCTCTTAAGTTGCCAGTTTGAATTGGGTCCAAATTTCGTGCATAGGTTTTTTTACCCGCTTGGGCTGGATCGGAGTTTGAGAGATTAATACCCACATAAAACTCTAATACGATATTAAATAATATGAGATTTCACTTCAAAATCAATTAATAATAAAAGGAATACCTCATATGTCTTATAAAAATATTGAAAACTTCTCATTTTTCAATTGTGAAAAGAAGATGAGTATCTCCAAAAATCCTAACAATCTTATTTAATCATACTTCTATAAAAAAACTCACAATTCTAGAAATGAGATATATTTAAGCTATCTTTTCCCGAAGGCAAACTAACTATGTTTGTTCTAAACTAAACTATGCCTCTTTTGAATTCTCCCTGCTCTTAACTCCTCTTCTACCTCATCTTAGGAGATGTTTGGATGAGTTGTTGGATGAGAAATTAATTTGAAGAATTATTTTAAATAATTAGAAATTGAGATTGTAATGGCTCGTTTAGATGTAGATTTTTTTAATGGAGTTACAGTCAATAACTCATTTGGATGTGACTTTTTTGTATAGGAGTTAAAGATAACTTGTTTGGATGTGAATTTGAAATTAAGAGTTATTTTGAGTAGTTAAAAATGAGTGATTAAAAATAAGTGGTTAAAAATGAGTTATATTAAATAGTTAGAAGTAAAGAGTTATTTTGAGTAGTTGTTTAAAAAAAAAAAAAAACTATTTTGAGTAGTTAAAAATGATGAATTATTTTGAGTAATTACAATAGCTCGTTTAAATGTGATTATTTTTAAATCCTCCATACATTGAACAAACAAATACCACTTTAAAGTTTGATTTAAATGTAATTTTTTTTTTAGAGTAGTTGATAAATACTCATTTTTAAATCCTTCGTGAATTCAACAAACAAACACCACTTTAAAGTTGGCCAACTAAATAAGGAGATTGATGAACTTAAAGAAGAGGGTAAACAAGGCCACTGTTGACCTCAACTCACTAAAATAAAATGAAACTAAATTTAGATTAAAATAATAATTTAACAAAACAATTGTAATTTGGAAGAAAAAAGAAAATCGGGCGCAAAATTAGAGAGGAAAAATAAACGAAGAAATATATTAAATTTTAAATTTGGACACCGACGGATGTCGTAGCTTGTTGGCCAAAGATGATGGACTAGATTTTAATTTAATCCGTTGGGTACAAGTTCGATTCCCAGTTGGTATATAGGGTGTGTGATTGGATTTGGTGATGAAGTTTTAAAAAATATTAGGTATTACAAAATACCTCTTTTTTAATATATATATATATATAGAATAATTTGGTGATGAAGTTTTAAAAAATATTAGGTATTACAAAACACGAGCATAATTTTAGTTTTTTTTCCTTTTTTTTAATATAGATCGGAAAGAGGACTACAAATCCTATAATAAACCATCGGAATTCATTACTACCTAACAATGAAATCATGAGACTACCAACATATTCAATCAGAGTATAATTTTATTCCAATAAGATTGAACTTACATCTATTGAAGTGATATATAAATGGGTATTTTTACTCGTGGATCGGCTTAAAATTTTCAATTTTTCTCATCAAAATGTAGAATAAGAAGATGGATTTAACCCTTTTAGAAGTGTCTTGAGTTATAAGTATGTTTCAAATGTGATTATAAAGAAGAGAAATTGTAATTGGTGAGCTCTTCCTAAAAAGTTACAATAAATGTATATAAATTTTAAATTATTTACATTTATAATCATTAATACATTTTAATACTTTATTATAAATACATATTAATATCAATAACTATATTCACTAATTTTTTTTAAATAACTTTAATTATAATTATTTTCTAGATTTGAATATTTTTTAAATAACCATACAAAGAAATCAGTAGAAATCACAACCTTGGTGGACAATTGGGGTTTCGGCCCTTGGCTTAGAAACTTAGAAGGTGATTATTTATCACAGTCGGGCTTACTTTGATCAGTTTGGGCCTTAAAATTATATGGACTAAACATTGGGCTTTTAAGGCCCAACATTCTTTAGTTTCAATGGCTTCATGCCTAAAACCATTAAGGATGGGCTTATGGGTTTATTTGTCCCACCAAATCATATCATCACATCAACACCAATTTAGGTTTCTTAAAAAAAAAAAAAAAAAACTAAAACAACAATTTAGCCACATTTACTTACCATGAATCCGAATCAAGAAATGGATACAAAATTTTGATACTATGTTACTCACATTATATTAGATTTTAGTTTAGATTTTCAATTTCAATTAATTTTGTTTCAGATATATTTATTTGGTTTAGATTTGATTATTTAAACTATGTAAATACATTTATTTTACTACTCCTACAAATATGCATTTATGTTTGTATTTCTACAATTCGATTCTAAATTAATGAAACTCAATTGATCATTGTTGGTTTGAGTTAATATTAATATAAGGCCATGTGAGTTCATTAAGTTAGAATGTTTTCTTATATATAGTTAGTGTTAGGTTGTATTTTATGAGAGTTACCACAATGTAATCTTTACTGTTTCTTTTTCTTACTTAAATAAACTTATTTCTCTTACTTTCTATCAATGGTGGCCTTTTCTATACTTTTTGTTTTTCATTGAAGTTTACAACTAAAGTTGAGGAATAAGAAAAAATGTTAAACTCGAAACTCATGACATTTATAAAATGTATAGACTATTTATCGTGTTATCTACGAGTGAGAACTTTATATTTATCTCATTAAGTTTTTCGAACCATGTACAACCTCTACTAAAATGTATAGCTTTTAGTTAATAATTGGAGTTTGAAACAACTTTTCCAATATTCTTTTGTTTTCTTTTGAAAATTCAAGTTGGAAATGGGAAAGCTAAAGATGCATAAAGAAAAGCAACCAAAACAAATCAATGAAGAATATTAAGGTGAGCCCACAAAAGCTACTAAGTGAGAGAATGCAATAAATAAACAAAAAAAAGAAGAAAATTTTGGTATTAATTGATTGAAAATGAAAACTGTCACAGTCACCGTAGACTTCAAAAGCTTTTTTGGTCAAGCAGTCATTACACAAATATACAGATTAACTGAACTCAAAATAAATAAATAAATAAATAAAGAGAAATTATACTAAATATTACTTTTTCAATAAATAATTACCAATTTATTCGACCTTATTAACTTTTTGTAAATCTATTTTTCTTTTTAAAAATCCTGTAAAACCATATTTCAATAATCTCATTTTGCCCTCAACGACATTTAAATCAATTATTATGAATCCCATAATTAATTCCATCTTAATTAATAGTTTCCTTCTAAAAATAGCTTTCCATAACAAACTTCACAAGATCTTCCCTTTTTTCACTCTTGAAGATCCATTTCCACCAAAATCGACTACTTTGTTTTCTCCATCGATTATTCTACATACAATCTCCAGAGCAACCTTTTTGTCACTCTTTCATTGGAAGTAGCAAAAGCTTTCAATCCGAACTTGGTTCTTTCATTCCGACCATCATATCTTCTTTTCCGGCGATCATATCTTCCTTTTCGCACGTCCATTTTCGCTGGCCTCTTGATAAAAATGCCCCACTTTTGTTTCGTCCGTTCAGGTTATTCTCGCGTGAACCATCTTTCTCCCATCACACAGTATTTGCACGCCCACATATTCTACCTCGCGCTCGTTTGTCGCCCGGGGTTCTGATCTTCTGTCCGGTTCCGTTAGATTTCATCAATTTCACAGATGGTACAGTTTGGTATGTCTTTCTTCACTTCTGTATTTATCTAATCATACTGTATTGTTTAAGACTATTTTCGTATTACATACTGTAGTTCTAATTCAATCTTCACAAGTTCTGTAATCTAAATAAATTGTATAAAAAACTGTTCACTAATTATTGGTATCATGTACCGTATATTCAACACACAGTATAGTATTATAATAACACACTATTGTTTATTCGACTGTACTATTTTGTTTTGTACATACGTTCATAATGTTTCTGTCAATTCCATACCGTATACCATAAAATGACATTCAAATTAATCATTGTCGTCTTTGTTTTTGTATGTACATCCGATCGATACTTTGCAGCATCAAGTTCTTTATGGAATCCAACAATATCATGTGAACATTGGGGATTCCTTCAATGCTGTACGTTTCACTTCATTATTACGCGGATACATTAAGGAACACATATGCATGACTTCTTTAACCGTTGGGGCCCCAAGATCACTGAGATGTATCACAACACATTCGTGATAAGAAGGGTATATCTCCCGCAACCAAACGCCCTGTTGGAAGATCGAAGAAAAACCGTATGAGATCAGTCTTAGAAGTTAAAATTCATTTGTAATGCGGACGGTATGGTCAACCAGGTCACAACAGGAAAACATGTAGGAACCCCTTCACTCAATGATCATTACATCCTTATTTGTTTTTCCCCAAACTTTTCCATTTCTCAGAACAATCTGTTTGATACCATTTAATTTTCTAGAACATCTTTTCTATACAGTAACATTTCTACCATTATCTTAGTAATAAAATATCCATTTTCGTCGATACCATTTATAAGTTTTGCAATTGGATATGCTTTAATGCCTACCTATTAGCTGTTAAAAACAACCAAAAGAAATGAGATAAAAAAATTGTTAATCAATAATACAGTTTACACAATTCGTATTAGTCAAACATACCGGTCATTCTTTGTATAATATAAATAGACCACTAGATACAAACACGACCAGTTGGGTTAAACTAATTCAACAATCACCATAATTCAAAGGCACGAGCATATAGAAAATGTATACAACTTCATACTGTATATCCTTAAAAGACATAAAATGCAAAATAAGTGTTGACCAAGAATTGTATTGAAAACTTTCAAGCGTCTTTCATGTTCCAAAAATATGCTTAAGGATTACAAACTGTTCAAATATAAGCAGCACACAGAAACTGGTAGCAAAGTCATAATGCATTCAAAGTTGGGACAATATATGGTAATTTGAAGGCTCAAGGAATTCCACGTTTTCTTTTCCCTCCACATTCTTCGGCTTCTTATCTTCGGCTGATCCGAACTTGGATGTGAAAGATGATCTAATCTTTGACCACTTTCGTTTTCTAGCAAGTCGTTTTGCATGCTGGCTACCCATTCTTTCCTCAAATTCCTACAAAGACAAGAAATAATCAAATATACATACGGTACATATAGTAAAGTACAATATTGCATGAATATTAAGTACCTTAAAATCAAAACTAAATGGAATCATGATTGAAAAGGTATTTAACACCCCTTGTTCATTAATTCCATCTCCTACTCCCATTTCTATAATACCAGTGTTCTGACTTCTTTCAAACTTTTCCCCAATTTGTCCTTCCATTGCACCTTCCTCTTCGTCGTATGATGAACCTCTTTCGCCTAATTCCTAATCTCCCGAAGAACTACTTGTCTAAAAAGAACAGATTGTATATTTAGTATTCTCGAAAAACATACAATCAAACCGTATACAGTACATAACATACAGTAACAGTCATCTAAATAGTACCTAGCCTATAGCAATGACCGTATTTTCCTACTTCCGTTTCGGGAAGTAACTTACAGACGAACCAAGTGTTTTTTGGCTGCGTCTAGTTGGCCTTCGTGTTATTTCTCCCCCCTTCCCTACTTTCCCCATTTATACTCTGACTAAAGAGAACACACAACTAAGCTATATAATATAAGCTTAAACGGTACATGCAAAAAAATCTACACCCAATAGTAAACAGATAAACCATTGAATAAACAACAGTAATAGATGAAACCTATTGACGGAATACGGTACATGCAAATAAATCTATACACACAGAACAAACCCCTCACTCGTACCCATTGTCGATTCGTCTTCTAAGACCACGAAATCATAAATCACCGGTATAAAACATAACCCCCTCATCCCCATTGTCGATTCCCCTTCTCAGACCACCAAATCAGAAATCGACTGTATACCAAATATGACAAACCCTAAAAACCTATTGTTTTAAAACCTAGAAAATAGGTGAAAATCGAAAAATGTACACAACTCATACCTTCGACGGCAGTAGTTCTCCTTTTCTCCATTGTCATCTCTATTTCCGATCGACTATACGGAAGAATCAATACCGGAACTCTCCGTTTGAGTGAAGGCGCTTGGTTGTTCGGTAGACACACGAGGCCTTGTCAAAGTGGTGTTGAAAGGAATCTGAAACGACGGTTTTCCTTTTTTTTTTTTTTAACCAAAATGGAGGTATAGATTTGTGGCACATTTTAAGGTGTGGTGGGTAAGGAAGTTGAGAGGTTTCCTATTTTGTTTCAAATTAGAAATTCGTAATAAATGGTGTGTAGGATATAATTGTAATTTTATAAATCAAATAAAAATGATTTTAATAGAAGAAATTCAAAATTGTTAATAATTTTGGCAGGAATCTAGTTTTGTAAATATTGTCTCTATTAGGTATATATATAAAAAAGACTCTAAATAAAATAGAATTATGTTGATTTATATCAAAATTGAAAGTAAATAATAAATATAAATGTGATTTCTTTTTTTAAAACAACTCCATCACTTAACTCAACCATAAAATACATAATTTGAGTTGGTTTGGATTGTTGGGTTGTATTTATTCGTGGATTCATGGTTTAAAAAATCTTCTTAACTTAACACAACTCAACCTGTGTACATCTTAGAAATACGGAGAGCATGGTCTCATTCCCCAGTTCAAATTGTGAAATTTTAGTATCAACAAGAGGAAAAATATTGTATAGACCAAACCTCTCTATTTAGGGTTTGCAAACAGAAGATAAGTTCATTTGATCTCCTAATCTAACTTAATTTGTCTAATCTATTACTATTAGGAAAAATATTTATATAAATGATGAGTTAATGGAGTCATTTAATTAATTTGCGTAGTCTAGTACTATTAGGAAAAATATTTGTATAAATGATGAGTTTATGGAGTCATAAATATTCGGAATTTGAACCTAAGCTCTATAGGAGGTGTTTGATTGTTGGAGTTAAAATAAGAATTATTTTAAACCCTCATTTTAGTGGAGGAGTTAAATTAACTCCTCCAATAAAATGAAGGTTTAAAATAACATTTCTTTTTTATTATTATTATTATTATCAAATTTCAATTTTTTAATTCATTTTTTCAATACTTTTATAATTAAATATGTTTTGAAATTTTAAATTAATAGTATTTTTATAATCAATTTTATTTTTTATTTGTCATTTTTATTTATATTTTTTATCTACCTAATATTGTTTTTCAAACAATTAATTAAAAATTGTTTTTGTTTACATGATAAAATAGTGTAAAAATATATTTTTTGGGATTTAAAATTAACGATGATTTTATAATCAATTCCAAGTATAATCTATAATTTAAAATTAATTGCAGTTTTATAATTAATTTTATTTTTTGTTTAAAAAATATTATTAATTTTTTTGTATCTATTTACTATCATTAAATTTGAACTAATTAATTAAAATTTATTTTTATTTACATAAATATTATATTTTCAAAATATTTTTTATAATTTGAAATTAACAGTTATTTCATAGTTCATTTTGTTTTGATTCTAAACTTTTATTTATTTGTATTCATCTAACATAATATCAATGATTCATCATTACTTCACTCATTATCATCAAATGAATTAATTTACAAAGTTTTTATGTGATTTTTTAAAATATAAAGTAAAATTCATAATATAAATAAAGTATTAAAACTAAAAATAAAATGTTGAAGTTAAAATGAAAAATAGATGAAGTAATATTAGTAAAGAAAGCTTTTAGCCTAAATGTAATATTTGCGATTTTAAATAATAAATAAATAAAAATATATCATTTTTTACTAAAAAAATTCATTAATGTCACATCATTTATAAATAACAAAATTTTCGGACAACTCATTCAAACAAACTTTTATTATAAATAAGAGCAAAACTCCCCTACACATAGATGTGTAGGGGACCCTACATTTTGGAGATGTGGTGCAATTGGTGCCACAAAAAATATTTTATAAGAAAACTTTCTTAAAGAATATATAATTTTTTGTGGTCCTAATGGTGCCACACCCCCAAAATTTAGGATCCCCTACACATGCATGTGTAGGGAAGTTTTACTTTTTCTCAAATTTGAAATTTCTTCCTTCTCTCCAAGTTTATTAATAGAGATGTTAATCTTATTTCCATTATTCTTATTTCTTATCACTTGTAATAAGTCTATAAGGTGTTTGGATGAGTAGCTATAGAGGAGTTAGTAAAGAGATTAAAATAATAACTGGTTTTGACGTTATCGTTGGTGGATTATTTATAAAGTAAAACTCTTGTACACATGGATGTGTAGCGGGATCCTGCATTTTGGGATGTGGCACCATTAGGGCTACAAAAAATTATATATTTTATAAAAAAGTTTTCTTATAAAATATTTTTTGTGGCACCAATTATGCCACATCCCAAAATGTAGGGGAGTTTTACTCTTTGAGAAATTGGAGAGCCTCCTTTTACTTTATTTTCCTGAAATGGTAGTTTGCAAATTAAAAAAAAAAAAAAAAAAAAAAAAAAAAAAAAAAAAAAAAGTTCATGGACACCTTTCAAGCTCC
>JBBMKA010086514.1:0-13717 GCA_037833695.1 Sechiopsis laciniata | reverse complement strand
GTAGCGCACGGCGGGCTGGGCGGCTCGCGCGCACATGAGGCGGGTTAGGCAATAAGCGCGGCGAGCTAGGCGGCCCGCACGCTCGCACGAGGCGGGCTGGGTGGCCCGCGCGCGCATGAGGTGAGCCTATGGCTTGCGTGGTGCTCCCGCCTTGGCGCCAGCGAGGCCTGCTCTCTCCGGTGTCTGAGCGGCATGCTTGCCAGGGTGTCTGCGCTAGCCTACTCGAGCGCCGCTGCAGCTTCTTCGCTCAGTTTAGGACTCGCTGTCGACTCCCTTGGACTTCATTTTGTCGGGCTGATGTGGTCTTTGGACCTTACTTCGTGGGCCCGATTCCACCCCAAGTGGCCCAATTCTTTGAGCCCGATTCTGCCCATAACAATAGTTAAAGTAATTAATTTTAACATTAGAATATTGCTACAATTAATTAAATAACTAATATTTACTTATAACTAATTCATAAATTAAGAATACAAACCTAAAAATTTATCTTTTATAAACACAATTTAAATATCTAAAGCATGTGAAACAAAATTTTAATATTTTCATTAAAAAATGTAACAATAAAGACATATTTTAATGTTTTTAAGGTTAATAGCATTTTTGCAATGTTTTAAAGTTTAGAAATATTTTTTAAGCAAAAATGTTAACAATTTCTGTCCAAACTTAAATACTTTGAATTATTATTATTTTTTAACTTTTATTATATTCAATCAATTTGACTTAATTATTTTCAACCAGTTTAAGTTATTGAAGCATCAATTTACTCACGGAAAGTCATTCTTTTTCACTTGATTGCAACTAGGGATGCAACAAAAAATTAAGATACCTTTTAATAATCATTTGGTTTTTTATTTTTAATTTTTTAAATTTAAGCTATTTTTACTCAAATTTCTTACCATGTGCTCCATCTTTTCTACAGTACATTTCTTTTTACTCAAGAAAGTATGTAAATGCTAACCAAATTTCAAAAACAAAAACAAGCTTTGAAAGCTATTTTTTTTGTTTTCAAATTTTTGTTTGGTTTCTACAAATATAAGTAAGGTATAGATATCCAAGTAAGAAAAACATATGATAAAATAGTTGTGGTAGGCTTAAATTTCAAAAACAAAAAATTTAAAATAAAATGATTATCAAACGGGGCCTAAAAAATCGAAAACCCGAACTCAAATGGATTTGTTTGGTTTTTTAACACAAGTTGGATATATCTATATCTATATATATATATATATATATATATATATATAGTCAATAAATTTTTAAAAATCATCTTTATTACATTATTTAGAAGATGTACAAAAGTAATTTTCTCAACTTTTTTTTTTCTATTACTTATCATATTTATAATGAAATTATTTATTATAAAAAAATAAAAAGAGAAAATAAGTTATTTTATTTTTATTATTTTTAATATAATGCTACCACCGAAAAATCGAACTGAATTTATAAATAAAAATCTATCCAATGGTTTTTAGCTTTATTGGACATCAGTTTGGACTCAGCTATTACAAAATCGAGAATAACGGTTCGATTGTCGGTTTGGTACAAAACCGATAAAAACCGAACCGAAATCACCCATAATTGAAACCATTAATTTTATGGTCATCAATTTAACTTGATTGAATCTACTTTTGCCATTTAATTTTTTTTTTTTTTTTTTTTTTTGACGTTATAGAATTTTAAAATTATTTTAAATGAAAAATCACCAAACATTTATATATATTTTTTAGAATTTAAATATTTATATCTTTTGAATGCATATTTATAAAGGGATTTTACGAAAAAAAAAGGACTAAAGAACATCTTATAAATAACACTTTTAAAAATAGTTAGGTATATATAAGAAAAAAGTCCTATAAATAATCAAAATGTACACGTTTAAATTAATTCGGCCGATAGTTTTTAATGAATTTAGCTGATAAATTTCAATCAGTTCAGCTGATAACTTTACGATAACATATGATTTTCAATTAATGTCATAAATAGCTAGTGTTTAATGAGCGTTGTACATAGACTTTAATGGAAGTCGTATATAATTTTCAATCGATGCATAAAAAATCTATCGATTCCATCCAAACTCAATCTCAGTCTCTCATTTCCATCGCAGATTCTCAGCCTCGATTTCAATTCCGATTCTGATTCAGACTGAACTGATTCTCGATTCCAATTCTCTGCCAAATTTTGTCTGGCTGCCATGAAGGACGTGGCCAAATATGTCGGCGTGACGACGAAGTTAACTCGCTTTATCCGGAACATCAGGTAGACATTTTCGAACTCCAGCTCTTCATCGTCGGTCACGGCGTAGAATCGGCAATGTGGAGAGACTAGGCGTTGGAGAGAAAGTAGCCAAGAGATTTGTTCACCCATAGAAGACAGGTTCAATTTAATTTTACATCCACTATTATAATTTTTGTTTTTTGTTGAAATAGATTACTATTTATAACTTTTATCTTATCCCTTACTGCTATTCTATAAAAGATTTATCACGTTTCCATTTCGTTGTTAAATTTATTTGATTATTATACATTTTTAGTTAATCAGTGTACCAAAATTTTTATTTTCAAGGAAATAAAAGAAAGCTTACGGTCAGTTTGGATCTTGAGTTTTGTTTTATGGGTATGAATATTAAATATTTAAGAGTTGAATCAAATATTTTGACTGCTTGGAGAGAAAGTAACAGGGAGAAAGTAGACTGCTTGGGCAAAATCGGAAATTGAAAAAATTTCCACCCAAATATACTACAATGAAATATTTTGAAAAAAAAAATACTATAAATAAAATAGAAATAAAAAATATATGATGTATCCTACCCTATTTAATAAAGTAGGAGATTTTTCAATTTTTCATGTATAAAAAAATATTTAAGGATCTAGGAGAAAAATAGAGTGATCCCAATAAAATGACTAAAATGTCCTCTATTTTCAAATTCAATCATTTTTCAGCTGTTAGTATTTATTTTAAGATAATAACCTTCAATCGGTTGAATCAATTCAAAAGTCCGGTGGAAAAAACAAAATTACAAAAAAAAAAAAAAATACTAACCTAAATCTGGTATACAGTTGAGAGTAAAATTCTTTTAAAACAATCTATTGATATTTTAGAATACAAAATTACTAAGAGAAAGTTGGTTTAAATTATCTAATTATTAAAAAAAAAACCTAATTAATACATCAATATTCAATCAAAATAGTATGCTTATGGTACTTTTTAGATAAATAATTGGATGCAATTCTCCGTAATCGAAAGAAGTTATGGTTTGATTGATTATAATTTAATGGTCGTATCTAATTTTAAAAGTCCGATATTCAATTCTTATCTTATTTTTAAATAATAATATCAATCTGTGATCTCTGTCCAACTTAAACTAAGATAAATATTTGTCATTCGGAATATGTAATATAATATTTAAGTTTCAAACAAAATAATCATAGCATATCTCAATTTTTGTTGTACTGTCATCTTTTGCTTAATTACAATTACAATTTTATTAATATTTAATATATTATAATCCTTTTTTTTATTCAATATTATAATCCTTTTGAACATTATATATAATAAGCTCCAATTTAAAAGAGATTCTTTGTGTTTTTTTTACATAAATTACATGGCTTGTAGAATACTAAATAATTAAATTGATTATTCGATTATAAGCGTAGACCAACTTGTTTTTAAGTAAATAAATTAACATTAATTTAAGAAAATTTAGAAACTTCCTAAATTTAGTAAATGGATATAAAACTTGATATATTGTTCAAAAGATTTTTTTTCTTATATATCAATTTTGTTAATGGAGATTTTTTTAAAATTCCCATATTCGAAGCGGAAGGTTTCAATTTAGAATCTTTTACCAACTAAAAGATTTAACCTTAAGAATATTTTTCGGAGGATGTAATCGTTATTTATTTATTTATTTTAAAAAGATAACGTAGTTATTAAATTGAAATATAAATACGATAAAATAAAATATTTTGAAGTTAAATTGAAAACTTTTAAATTTCAATAAGAATTAAAGTTAAAACAATACAGAAAAGGAGTTAAATAAAAATCGGAATAAATAATAGTATATATATATATTTGATCAATTCACTCTTCTCAGTTTCATAATATATCTTTAAGCTTTGGCGTTCTATCGCTCTGTATTTTCATCATACGTCAAAACTTATAATTCCGATCAACTCACCGATAAAATCATCCGCCGTCGAAGTTTCATTCCGGCGACGGCGAAGTATTATTTCCCTCACAAACTCACAGATTTTTTCTTAATCGTGCTTTGAATTTCGCGAGTCTTTGGCTTACAACGCTAAGGTACTAAGAAAATATGAGATAATTTCGTCATGCTGATCGTAAATTCGTCTTTTCATTTTTTATTTTTTTTATCTGATTCTTCATCGCATTCGCTTTGATTATCGTCTTCTTAGGCCGTTAAAAGTGACTGATTAGGAGCTTACTGGAGAAATTTAGTTATGTGTTCGAGATTGTTAAGTGTATTCTGATGATATCGATTTTTGCTTGTCAATGGTGGTTAAATCCATGGAGTTTTTGGTTTTTGTGTTAGTCTTGGAGCAGTTGTAGTTTGTTTATATTTGTTCAATTTGGCGGTGGATTTAATTTATTTTCTATTTAGGTTTTAATGTTCATGACGGACAATTCTCAGTCAAATATTCCGATTTCTATCTGATTATTCTATGAGGTTCGGATTTTAATGTTCATCTATGAGAGCTTTTCGCTCTATTGAAGTGAAATTGCTAGTGTTGAGCCAAAATTCCATTTGTTTTCGTGTCTTTTATTTTATGATGTTCTTGCTGTATAGTTTGGTTCTGATCATCTTATGCAATGTTGGATCTCTTAATTACATAGCAGGGTTAAATCTCTTTTGAAGTTAATAAATGATAGATGGAAAATCGTGGCCAAAAGCGTACTGAAATAATGGATAAATTACCGGCTGATAAACGGGCGTGCAGTTCATTGGAACACAGACCAAGTTCATCTAATTCATCTTCAAAAATGCATGTTGGCAATGGCATCCATGACAATGACATGGAAACTTCATCGTCTGCTTCGGCTTCTCCTTCTAGTCGTTCAGAAGGAGAACATGATAAGGATTCGGCCTATGAGTCTTGTGATTCTGATGATGCAGACCAAAAACATACCGATCTTCGGAATTATCAGAGGCAAAGATCATCTAGTGATCATGGACGATTTAAAAGGATTTTGTCAAGCTTAGGTGAAGAATCTGACCCATCTGCACGAAAAACACTGCTAGTGGAGCTATGTGAGATTTTATCATTTTGTTCGGAGAATTCACTATCGAGTACTATATCAGATTCGTTATCTTTAGTTCTTGTAAATATGGTGAAACTTGATAGCAACCCGGAGATAGTTCTATTGGCTCTAAGAGCCATAACTTATTTAAGCGATGCTTACCCCAGATCATCTAGTTTTCTAGTTCGTCATGGTGGAGTTGGTGCCCTTTGTCAGATGCTAGGAGTTATTGAATACTTGGATGTTGCTGAACAGGTGATATCATCAAGCTCACTTGGTTTTTAGTTTTAGTCCATTTACCAAACTATATTATTCAAGATATTATTATATTCAATAACTTATCTTGGATGATGGATACTTTTGCCATATTTTGAAGGAGTTTCTGTTTTATTGTAGTGTTTGGGAGCATTGGAAAAAATATCACGAGACCATCCTGTCGCATGCTTAGAGGGTGGTGCAGTTATGGCTGTCTTAACTTATATTGATTTTTTTTCTACTGCCATACAAGTAAGTCATTTGCCTTTCTGGATGTTAATTTTATCTTAACAATTTGACTGAATTCATGTTTCTATTATCTTGTTCCCACCACTATGATCAAGAGATTGAATTTTTAATGTGTAAAATCTGGTTTGGATTAGAGGATTGCTCTTCGCACTGTGGTGAATGTCTGCAAAAAACTTCCTTCCCAGTGTCCACAAACTTTGATTGATGCTGTTCCTATATTATGCAATCTTCTTCAATATGAGGATGGACAGGTTTGAATTACTGGACTTGAATGCTTCATATCACTTTGTTTTATTTTATTTTTTGATTTTTTTTTATGAATCTTCTCCTTGTTATAATGTCACATTTCAGCTGTCAGAGAGTGTAGCTTTATGCACGATTAAAATAGTTGAGCGTGCTAGTCAATCCTGTGAGCTTTTGGATGGGTTCTGTCAGCATGGGCTGATCCAACTAGCCGTTCACCTTATAAGCTTGAATAGTCGAACTACTTTGTCCCAAACCACTTACAATGTAAGAAGAGAATCATACAAGTAAACTGTTTAGTGTTTTGTATATTTTTATCTAAAAATAACGGATGAACTTCTCCCTGTAACCTCTACCACTATCTTAAGCAGAATGGTGAATGACCGTCGACTTTCTTTGCAGGATTTGCTTAATGTACTTGTCAAACTTTCTTCAGGATCGACTCTTGCTTTCAAAACTCTTTATGAGCTAAACATTAGCAACACTTTGAAGGACATATTATCTGTTCACGATCTCTCACATGGAATGTCTTCATGTGCAGTAGTTAATGGGCAACACAACCAGGTAATAGTCTATTTACTATTAGCATGAACCGTTTTTGAATCCACATTCCATGGGTGGATTACTCTGCTGTATGTGTATGCTGTGGCAGTTTCTTTTTAAAATAGTTCTAGGGAACTTATAGAGGGAGATTTTTGTTTTCTTAATAATTTTTGTAAAACTCTAAAATCAAGATGGTCGATTAAGGATAATAACATTGCCGATTCTCCACCTTCAAACCTCCACTTTTCCTCGCCTGCGCTTGGTAGATTGAGCTAGGAGAATTACTGTCTTAATATTTGACATAGGTGATGGTTCAATGGGTCATAATTGGCCTAAATTGAGTCTAGAATTTTAAAGTCTTTATGAATTTGTTTTTCCCCCCACGTTTGTAGGATTTACTTTTGTGATTTTATTTTTAATTTTTATGGGAATTTATTGTGCACTGTCCCCAGGTATGTGAAGTCCTGAAATTACTTAACGAGCTTCTCCCTACTGGAGATGCAAATGCAGAAGAATTGTCTGAAAAAGTATCGTTCTTAGCCAGTAATCCCAAGCAACTGCAGAAATTTGGCTTGGATGTACTTCCTTTACTTGTTAAGGTAATTATCAATATAAGCTAATAAAAAAGCTCTAGCCCTTCCCATCCTCTATAATATCTCATTTTCCCTTCTGCAGGTGGTTAGTTCTGGTGCAAACTTGTATGTTTGTTGCGGCTGCCTAACTGTTATCTACAAGTTTATCTGTTTGAGTGAATCTGACATGCTTGTTGAGTTGCTTCAAAACTCCAACATTTCTAGGTGAATTGTGCCTGATTTTCTTTTAATGGTATTTTCAAATTGCCTTCAGAAGGTTTAATGATTTTTTTGTCTAATTTTCAGTTTCCTGGCTGGAGTGTTCACTCGAAAGGACCACCATGTGCTGATGTTAGCTTTAAAAATCACTGAGATTATCCTGCAAAAGCTCTCGAGTACATTTTTAAAATCATTTGTTAAGGAGGGTGTCTATTTTGCAATTGATGCACTGATAACCCCAGAGAAGTATAAACAGTTGATTTTCCCAGTGTTTACTGGTGCCCACCCTTCACTTGGTTCATGTCAAAAGTCTTCGAGAGAAAATTCGAGATGCTTATGTTATGCCTTTTCGAGTGGTTGTCTCTCCTCAGCAGAAGAAACAGGCAGCTGTAAGCTTGCTAAGGACTCTGTTTATAATCTTGCATATCACATAAGAACCCGGTTTTTTGCTGAAGAATTATGTGACACCGATAAGCGTGTAACTGATATTCTTCAAAGTCTTCAAACCTTTTCTGGTACCCTAGATGATCTACTGAACTTGTCCATAATTAAGGATACTCCAGCTCAGGATGAAGAAAAAATTTATGCTTTGTTGGCTGAGATTGTCTCAAAGCTTCAGTGTGGCGAGCCCATATCCACCTTTGAGTTTATTGAAAGTGGACTTGTCAAGTCCTTTATAAATTACCTAACTAATGGTCAGTATCTGAGGAAAAAGGGAGAACCACAAACTATATCTAGACAAGTCTCAACTATGGAAAGAAGATTTGAGGTTTTTACAAGGCTTCTCTTATCTAGTTCAGACCCCCCATGTGCAAACTTACCAGTTTTGGTATTGATTAGGAAATTACAAATCTCATTGTCTTCTTTAGAAAACTTTCCTGTTATTTCAAGCCAGGAATTCAAACAAAGGAACTATTTGGCTGCCATTCCAGATGTTCGGTGTATACCTCATCCGTGCGTGAAAGTTCGGTTTGTGAGAGGTGATGGGGAAACAGGTCTCTGCGACTATAGTGGGGATACCCAGACTGTTGACCCCTTTTCTTCTTTGAATGCAATTGAAGGGTTTCTGTGGCCCAAAGTTAGCACCAAAAAAGCTGAGCAGTCCTCTGACAGCATGTCCACAGATTTGCCTGAAATTCAGGTCTCTTTTAGTTTTCTTTTTGAAAATTTGATAGTGTTGAGAAAATTATAAACTGCTTGAAATTATATTATACTTGAAGTAGGGTGATTTGTTATGCATGGTGAAGGTTTGTTTGCTTTAGTGATTTTATAATTCTGGCAATTAAGGACAACATATCTCGATCCATTTGGTTTAATGTTTAAGTAAAGTTATCTTTAGTGTAAGAATGCAATTAGATGAAACTTCAATTGTAATTTGATCAGTTCAATAAGCACATATATGACACTGTGTTTTAAAATGGATGGGTTCTAGAATTTGCAGTTGCCCATTGTAAATATCAATTGGATCCTTTTGGATTTAACTGATGCCATTCTTCTCCTTCCAAGTAAATTAGAAAAAATGCTATGGTTTCATACTGAATATTCTCGTATAATTAGTTGCCTCACTTTTGTTATCCGTGATTGAGAGTGCATTGTATATTCTGATTTATGGTAATGTGTGCTTTTAAACTTATATTAACCTTGCTTTGGTCCAGGGATCTGCAAAAGTCAGCACCAAAGAAAAATCACAGTGTTCTGCATCTTGTAGTAAGAAAAGCAAGAAACCCAAATTGTTATTTTATCTTGAGGGAAAGCAGCTGGAGCCCACTTTGACACTTTACCAGGCAATTCTCCAACTACAAGTCAAAGAAAATGAAACTAATTCTGGCCCGAAAGTATGGAGCCAAGTATATACACTAACATATAAAAGCGCCGGAGAAGTGGAGAACAACTGTACTAGCCAATTCTTTTCTGCATCCAACAAAAATGCAACGTTGCAGTTCACTTCATTTCTTTATGGCATTCTAGATTGTGTTTTGCCTTCTGACTTGACAAAAGAAAGTCCTGCTTGTGATGTTTTATTTCTTCTAAGGAGCATTGAAGGCATGAACAGAATGGCATTTCAAATTATGTCACATGAAAGGATTCGTTGTTTTGCTGAAGGGAGAATTAATACCTTGGACAATATAAAGTTATCAGTTCCTTCAGTGTCGCAGAATGAATTTGTAAACAACAAACTGACTGAAAAACTTGAACAGCAGATGAGGGACACTTCTGCTGTTTCAATCGGTGGCATGCCTATATGGTGTAAGGAACTTATGGATTCATGCCCTTTCTTATTTAGTTTTGAGGCAAGACGCAAGTACTTTCGGATAGTAGCATTTGGCAAGCCGCAATACCAGCCATATAGATCATACAGTGACTTAAGGACCAGACGATCAAGCTCTGGTGGCTTGCCTCGTAAGAAGGTATTAGTTCATCGCAACCAAATTCTTGGTTCTGCTGCCAAAATGATGGATCAGTATGCACATCAGAAAGTAGTCCTTGAGGTGGAATATGATGAAGAAGTTGGCACTGGGCTTGGTCCAACCTTAGAATTCTATACTCTTGTCAGTCGTGCATTTCAGAAGTATGACCTTGGAATGTGGAGAGGGGATCATATATCCATAGAGGGTAGAGAAACTGTTGAATCTCCATTTGGACTTTTTCCCCGTCCATGGCCATCGACTCTGGATACTAGTCAGCTAAATTTTCCCGAAATAATTAAAAAGTTTGTACTTTTAGGAAAACTTGTGGCAAAGGCCATTCAAGATGGTAGGGTTATGGATATGTACTTCTCCAAAGCCTTCTATAAACTAATACTTGGGCAGGTACCTGCATAAAATTATTTCAAGTGCTTCCCCTTTGTCTTTTTCGCATTCCATTGTTTGATTGGTTTATTCTTGTAGGAGTTGAGTATTTATGATATCCAATCATTTGATCCAGAGCTTGGAACCGTTCTGCTAGAGTTTCAAGCCCTGGTCAACAGAACTAAATTGTTGGAATCTGTCGGTGAAGAAAACTCATCGGCCAAACTTGAATTTTGTTATCATAATACCAATATTGAGGATCTTTGCCTTGATTTTACTGTTCCTGGTTATCCGGATTATCTCCTGATTTCTTCTCAAGACCATTCCATGGTAATGTCAATTTTCACTGTGATTATATTTATGGTTACCGTTTTTTGTAAGGATGCACTTAATCTTCGTTTCCCCAGGTAAATACAAAAAATTTGGAGGAATATGTCTCTCTTGTTGCAGATGCTACTTTAAATTCTGGAATTTCGAGGCAAATAGAAGCATTTAAATCTGGATTTAATCAGGTTAGCTTCACTATGGTGCCTCTTGCAGAAGATTATACTTCCCATGTTTATTTAGTTGTTCTAGTTACCTCTTGCAGATGATAAGGATATCTTGGGAATTTAGTTTATGTTGCCCGAGTAGGAATTCAGCTTATGTTTTTATATGACTTCTTAATTTAGGATCAAAATTTTCATTTGGATATACTGCTGTTCAATCATGATCGATGTCTTCTCTCCTGGATTATGTATACTTGGTTTAATTGCACATGTAGTCTATTCTCTCATTCAAATTTTAAAGGTAGAACTAGGAAAAATTACGGTTTCAATCTCCTGAACGTGTTATATCAGTGCAACTTTGGGAGTATAAATTATAATATAGGAACAGTATAAGGAATGAATGATTTGCAAGTTAAAATGCAATAAACCTTTGAATCAAATGCCATGAGTTTCTTTTTAAAAAAAAAAGTCATGAAGCATGGCATTGTCATTCTTAAAATACGAATATAAAATTATGCATTTCTGTGTTTTCCTCAGATATCTACTGGTACCTTTACGATCTTAACTGATAATCCGCCACTCTTTTTGTTGTCAAACCTCAGGTTTTTCCCATAGAACATCTTCAAGTTTTTACTGCAGAAGAATTAGAGTGTTTAATATGCGGAGAGCAAGACTCTTGGGCTGTACGTATATCGGTTGACTAGCTTATTTACTTTTTGAAGCTATTATTCATTAACTTGGTTTTTTGTAATCTTTTGGCACAGTTGAGTGAACTCCTTGAGAATATTAAGTTTGACCACGGATATACGGCCAGTAGCCCCTCCATTGTTAATGTTAGTATCATAATGAAGATTACCTATTTCTTTGCAAAATTATGGCTTGTTAGGTTCTTAGCAAGATTCTCACCCATTTTTTTGAATTGCAGCTGCTTGAAATTATGCAAGAGTTTGACAACAAACAGCAACGAGCATTTCTTCAGTTCGTGACCGGGGCGCCAAGGCTTCCATCTGGAGGCTTTGCATCTCTCAGTCCAAAGTTTACCATTGTCCGAAAGGTTCTCATTATCAACAAATTTTCCTCAAATATATGTTTCAATTTAGCCTTTTTACTTACTCTTTTGTATGTTTTTTACACAGCATTCTAGCAATCAAGTTGATTCTGACTTACCTAGTGTGATGACCTGTGCAAATTATCTCAAGCTGCCTCCTTACTCTTCAAAGGTAAATACGTTTGTAACTTTCGTAATATAAACCCAAGCTTATGTATCTTATATAAGGTTAGAAGTTCGAATGTCACAACCCTGCCAACTAAAAAATCATTGCTTGTAACCATCATGGAGTTGCCTGGTGGCAAGAGGGCCATAAGAAATTTAGAGGTGATGAGTCCCGTGACATTTAAATGTTGTAGAGTCAGACGATAAGTCTCATAGCAATGGTCGAGGTGCACGTAAATTGACCCAGACAGTTACGTATGTTAAAAAAACAAAATCATTTCTTTTATTTCCATTGGAACGAAATGATCACACTCGATCCAAAATCTCTCTCTATTTGTTCAGGATATAATGAAGGAGAAACTGTTATACGCCATAACCGAAGGACAAGGCTCGTTTCATCTTTCGTAGCCTCAACTTTCTCTTTATCTGTTAAAAGTGAAATTGGTAATTATCAGAATAGGAATAACTGCAGTGTGTAGATAAAAAAAAAGGTGAAAGTGGATGAAGAAGATGAGATTTGTGGGATGAACAAGAGGAGGCTTCTTCATTTGGTGGTTAAGTTGCAAGTACATAACTCTGGTGTACATAAAAATAGAAGGAGGCTGTACAGAAAAATGGAGGGTCTTAGATTTATTGGCATTGTCTCCCATTTTACTCTTTAACCTATATATGCTTTTTGCTCACACTGTAAATATCTCCACAGTAAATTAACTCTTTCTATTTGCTTTTTTTTTTTTTAAAAATTTTGTACATAGACTAGAATCTATGTGTGACGTTGACGTGGAGTTGAATTTATTCAAATTTTTATTTGAAGAAATTGTGCATGTTTTGAGAGATGAAAAATAGGCATATTTATTCCACGGAGACCTACCTTGATACAGAAATTGTTCTGGTAATTATTCCTTCCTATAAAGTTAGTCTAATTAATAATTAATAATTAATGCCGCTATATTTTTCCACGGAGACCTACCTTTCAAAAAGGCCAAAATGAACATTAATAATCATAACTAACATGCAATCTTCCACTGAGAAATGTTCTAACATTCAAATTCTTACGTAGTTGTATTAGAAAAAAGAAATCGTATAGGAATTGCATCTTTGATATCGATCCTATCTTAATTCTTGATTTTTGTTTATATATGTATATATATTCCCCTCATTTCTTTAGCTTTTATTTTATTTTTTTCAATTCAAACTGTAAACATATTTTTTTTTAAATTTGGTTAAACACCCTTTTGGTTCCTTTAGTTCTATTTTTGTTGCCAACAAGAGAACTGAGCTCTTAAGTTATATCTTCGTCTATCAACTCTTAAATGTACAATTTTAATTCATTCATTCAAGTTTTTTTTTTTTTTTTGGAAACTAAGAAAGTTTTAAATTAGTCCTTATGATAGATTTCTTGTTAATTTTTCTTTAAAATATTTTTTCCTCCATTAGTATTCACAACTTTATCATAGCTTATCAACATGATTGAATCAATTTTGAAAAAAATTTATTTAAATTTATTATAAGGATTAATTTTAATTCTTTTAAATACGTGATTGAAATAAAGATTAATGCAAAATAAAATAATCTCAAAAGAAAGAAATGTTATATTAACCTTTAAATTTTCTCTCATTTTTAGGGGTGTATGGTTTAGGTTTGAGTTGTATTCTCCGATTATATTAATTTTATTTTTTTCTTTTTAAGATTCAACTCTTAACTCATAAGTATGTTTTAAAAAAACATGATATTATACTTAATCCTATATTTTTTTAGATATACTATATTTAAAACCTAAGTTATCTATTTTATTAGTGCTTGTTTCTTATTATTGGGTTGACCGAGTCAAAAATTGACAAACCAAGAAGCGATCCGACCCAACAAAAATTACAAAATCATAACTCA
>JBBMKA010086493.1:0-13718 GCA_037833695.1 Sechiopsis laciniata | reverse complement strand
ATATATATATATATATATATATATAAATCTGTTTACATTTTCAAGTGACTTTCTTTTCATAATATATGAAACTTGTTTCTGTAATCTTTACAGCAAAATTGTAGCGTTTCTCCTGATAAATGTTCAAGTTACCTCTGTAGTTATTCTTGAATTCATGGAGAGTTTCTTTAGTAGAGTGGATGTACAACCATAAAACACAAACATCTTGATCCCTCCAACAATTGCAGCCAAATCCACAACTTTGATCTCTCCAGACCCCACATATCACCTATTTCTCTAAGCCCTTCATTTTATTCTTTGCCATATTGCTTGGTTTTTTTTCTTTGTTTTAGATATCTGTAACTGTCTGCATCAGCTTATGCGCACCTTGACCGTCTGACCCTACAACATTTAGATGTCAAGAAAACCCGTAGCAAATTAATTCCTAAGTAGGTCACTCCATGACGGTCCAGACATAACCAAAGATTGAACTCTTCGTCTCTTAGTTCTGTAAGGCTCTCTTGACCACAAGGTCACTCTATGATGGTTTATTACTTTTATTTTAGTGACTTATCCAATCAAACTGCTTCTGTTCTAAACGATATCTTTCAAATCTCTGCTCTGCCCACATTTTTATATCTCTGGTCTAGTCACTCTCCTTTTACACCTGTTGATGTTCTCTTCTCTCCTATGATACCTTTAGGATCATTTCTTGTTAGTTTTTTTTTTTTTTTCTTACTTCGTCTCGTCTCATGGAAATCATAAGTAAACATTTTCACCAGCTGACTTTAGATGCTTCTTCTCAGTTAATGATGTTGTCCAACTCCAAGTCACCATTAGTGAAAAGAATGTTGTGGTTAGCAGGCCTATTAGACAGGGAAAATTCATCATTGAAGGTTGATAATTTTATTTTTTTGTTTCTGATAAATAAAGAGAACATGCTACTGTGGGCAATCAAGTTGCTACTTCAATGGTGGACCTCTCAACACACTCATTACCCATTTTCTTCAACTTTCTCAACCATTTCTTATTTCTAACCGAAATCTTTGACATACAAGGAAACAGGGTAAAGAAAATGACTCTAAAATATTAGGTTTTTGTTGAGAGCAGGTGAAAGAAAGTTGTACCTTGTGATGGTTTGGTAGAAAATGTATGAAATTCTCTAGTCTCTTCATGTCCTGTTGGAGCTTTGGTTGTTACAAACAATCACTGTAGGGCTCAACTGCCACTTTCATGCCCAATCTCAGCTTCAGCCACCTTGGCTTTCACAATAAAAAAAAGTTCCCAATCAAATCCCAACACACTTCCTCTTCTTCTATGGTGCATAAAGAATGGAAAATCTTCAGACCCCATCTTCACCAGCCAAAGATTCCCTCAGTTTTTTAATGGCTTCCTTCATTTTCTGCATCAAATGGTAGTTACTATGCAAACTCCTACTTAACATTCTTTCTTCTCTCTCTCTTTCAGCTTTTTTTTTTTCACTCAAGAATCAGAAAGTTTATCATCAATTCCCTGGAAAAAAAGAAAAAAGATTGGTTATTGAGTATTATATCTTCGGAGATGTCAAGATTTTCAAATGAAATGAAGCAAAAAGATGGTAATCTTATATACCCATCTCCTCTTTCACCTTTTAATGGTGGCACTGATTCAACATCAAATGATTCCATTCCATCACCATCATCATCTTCTTTCAGCAGCATCAGCCCAACCCTTCTTATAGCTATAATAATTCTAGCAATCATCTTCTTCATCTCTGGTTTACTCCATTTGCTGGTTCGATTTCTGCTAAAAAGATCAACCCCACCAATCCACCACCAGTCCAATGGATACCCAGAAAGGACTGGATCTCACACACTCCAGAGACAGCTCCAGCAGCTCTTTCGCCTTCACGATTCAGGCCTCGACCAAGCCTTCATCGACGCATTGCCAGTGTTCTTGTACAAAGATATTATGGGGTTGAAAGAGCCCTTCGATTGCGCCGTTTGTCTCTATGAATTTTCCAATCAGGACAGGCTGAGATTGCTCCCAATCTGCAGCCATGCTTTTCATATCAAATGCATAGACACATGGCTGCTCTCAAACTCCACTTGCCCTCTCTGCAGAGCCCCACAAAATTTTCCTCTCGAAAACCCTAATTTCATTTTAGGGCAAGGAAACGGCTCTTACAGATACACAGAAAACACCATTTCTAGAAATCATCAGAAACAAGCAACAACAGTCGATGAATATACAGGGGAAATGAGAGTATTATCAGTGAGACTCGGCAAATTCAAGAAACTAAACAGCGAAGAAGAACACATAGAAGAGAAAGGGGAAAGCAGCAGCAGCAGCCAAAATAAGCTAAATGCGAGAAGATGTTACTCGATGGGGACTTACCAATACGTTGTTGGAGATTCAGATTTAGAGGTGATGAAGGAAAAATCAAGCCCTGTAAATGTTGAAGGGAAGAAAATCAGTGTGAGAAGTAAAGGGGAAAGTTACTCGGTGTCGAAGATTTGGCAATGGTCGAAGAAGAGCGGATTGCCGGAATTCGTCTGAAATCTTCTTCAGTTTGATCGATTTCAATGGAGCTTCGATTGAATGATAGTGTGTTCTTGTAATTGATTGGAACTTGAGAGATTTAAAATTGTGAGCCTTCGAAGTGTTTTTCCGTTTAAAATGATCTTCTCTCTGTACGCCATGTGCGTAAAACTCAGCAGTCTTGATGAGCAATTTGCACTCAGACACATGAAGAAGAAGATGATGGAATTTGTTTCTCTTCTTTTTTTTCCTTTATAAAATGGGTTTGATTTTATATATATTTTAGAAAAATTACTTCTTCTCATTTTAGTAATTTCAATTCATTTTAATAATACTCAAGTTTAGTATGACATAAACTATAAGATAATCCAAGTGATAATTAGATTAATTTTTAATTTCAATAAATTGTTCATAAAATTAAAAAAAATTGAACAATGAGTAAATTGTTTAATATTAAAACATAAAAATTGCTTTTTTCTTTTTTATATGTTCAACTTATGTGGTTTCTCAAAAAAAGAAAAAACTTATGTGAGATTATTTTCATGGGACAAAAACAAGTGACTAATCATGATAAAAGATTAAAAATACAGATTAATTAGACCTCAATAATTTGAAATTAACTTTCCTTGCCGGGTGTCATGGTTGATGGTTCGACACCAAATTTTCTATTCCATAGCATTTGTATTTTTTTAGAATAGTTTATTCTAATATAAATGGAAGTTCAACTTTTTTTTAACAAAAAAATATAAGTTCAACTATAAACCAAGAAGATGTAAACCTATTAAATATCGAATTCAAAATTCAAAGGCTTTTTTAATACACATCATTAAATTCAGGCCAATTCGGGTATGCTTTCATCGACTTAAAAATGAACATAGTTTCATATAAAAAAAAAAACATTTAGTTCGTAAATGTGTAATTCTACAATAAATTAAATATTATCTTCAGGCTATAAGAATTTATGTGAATAATACAAATTAATTGAAAAAATAAACAAAATCAATATAAACACCAATCCTTTTGCTACACGTCGCCACCACAGAAAAGCCTTATTAAACACGCGTACCACCGCCATTGGCGCCTCCTAATTAATCGCAAACCGTCCACTTCCAGCTCATCGGTTGAAAAAGATCCGTTGAAATCCCACAACCGGACGGAAACCGCCGGTTCAACTTCGCCGGAAAAGGAAAATATATGGCCGCAGCACCCTATCCAGTCACTGCAGCGGCCGATGACTTCACCGGTGCCGGAACGGCGGCAAACCGGCCAGAGAAATTTTGAAACCCACCGTTGAATTCCTCCCCTTCGAAGTCCACATCCCCGTGATTGCCCTCGTCGAAATTCAAAGCGTAACTGATGGGATCGTATTGGAATTTACCAAGCTTCACGGTGGCGGGCCGGTTCCGGTTGAACCGGCGAATGAAGGTCTTCCATCTCGGCCCGGCGACGATCTCGGACCATTCACGAAGCTTCTTGAGGGATCTAATTCCGCCGGTCCACCAGTGATCCTCGCCATCGAACTTTGTGGCTTTTGCTTTCGCCTTCGCCCGGTCCCACCAAGAAAGCTCGTCGGAAGCCGACCGGCGAGGTCTAAAGCAAGGGAAACACAAACAACTGTATCTTCTAGAGGCCAAAAGAGCATCGCCGCCGTCAATTTCGCCGGCGGATTCCAATTCTTTGAAAGTTCCGTCACGGTCGGCCATGGCGGCAAAGAGCAAAATTAGGGATTCAGAGTTGGGTTAGGCTCACGTATATAACGCCAACGGGTTTAAAGAAAGAAACAAACAAACAAAAGGAGACCGGGGACTGCCAGTAAAGTGGTGGGGCCCAGCGTTGGTTAGCCGGTAGTTGGATTATCCAAAAGCTACAGCCTACGACAGGGAGAGAGAGCACTAAAAGAGTAATTATTTATTTATTTATGGGGAGAAAATGGAAAACGGGAATTTTATTTATTTAGAGCCGTTGATGTGGGAGATGGGATATGATCTGGTGCTTCGCGAGCAGAATGAGACAGCTCAAAAAAGGTGGGGCCGGGATAGCTGGCATCAGGGATGTGGTTTGAGAAATGAAGCGATGATTTGGGGGATGTAGGGTCGAACTTGCGGAATCTGTTTTCGCTGGCGCAGCTATTCACTATTTTTTTTTGTACACTTTTGTATGGATTATTATTTTTTTATTTTTTTATTTTTTTTTGAAAAAGGATTATTATTTCATTTTGTAGTTCTTTTCAATACTCAATCTTTAAAATTGCAATTTAATTCATATTTTTTTAAGCTTTATCCTATTATTAAACATAGATTTTAAACTTTAAATTTATTAAACATAATATTTTAATTTATATCACTAATTACTTTTTAAATTTGTGAAGAGAACTATTAAATTCTTTTGAAAGTGTAGGACTAATAAAAAAACTTTGGTAAATTGAGAGCCCAAAAAAAAATCATAAGGTTTAGGGGCCAAACTACTATACAATTTTTTCAAAAAATTCTAATATTTGCACTTTTTCCTTGGCTTTTTTGTTTATATATATATATATATTGTTGGAACATTGACTTTAAATGTCATTTAAATGAATAAAATTTTCCACTAATTGGGCTATAGCTCAATTTAAAAAAAAAACAAACAAAAAATGATCCAGCTATATATATATATATATATATATATATATTATTTATTTTTTTAGTGCACCAAGCTATATCTTTTATATTTAACTAAAATATATATCTTGTAAACGGTTTTTAATACGGAAAGTGGGCGATTTTTTTTTTTTTTGTTGTTGTTTGAATTATATTATTGGCTTTTTTCACAAAGAACAAAAATTGCATTATTGGTGATTTGAAAGTACGAAAAATGTAGCATTATTGATGATAAATAAACTGGAAAGTATTGTAGCCAAATGATGAATTTTGGAGAAGTCTGAAGATGGGCCGTGAGCCCTACTGGATGCCTGGAGTTTGGGCTCTCTATAAAGCCCATCTTAATATTCATAAGCCCAAGAAGATGCTTAAAAAGGCCCAGTAGGCTAAACTAAACTCAAGGCAGTCCTCGTGCTTCACACGGATCCCACGAAGCACAAGCAAAAACATGTGCCATGTCATATGTGTGATAGATTCAGTTAGAAGAATATTTCATTATTTCCATCGTTTATTTATATTTATATATTTTTTAATACTATTTTTTTTTTTTTTTTAACTTTTAAAAAAATGCATTTTATTTCAACTAACGGACACCTAATGCATGAAGGATTGTGACCAATCATTATGAGTCGATTGCTTCAATTGAGGAGGAAGATGGTGTTAGATGATAACCTTTTTGTTAAGAGCCATTGTCATTTTGCACTTTGCATTTTTATTAGGAAATTTTGGGATTGATTTTGGTAATAAATTTAGGGTAAAATTACTTATAGTTTTTGTAATTTAATTCAAGTGACAATTTCACATTTATTGGTAATAAAAAGACAGTTTAATTTAATATTTGAACTAATTTCTCATTCTAAAAGTTGAAATGATTTAGATTCTTGAATTAATGTACATATTATATTTTTGAGTTCAACAACATTTAAAAATGGAGTTTTAACCTTTTGATTACTAAATCTTACACCATACTTGATTTGGTTTAGGATTTTTTTTTTTTTAAATTAATAACATAGTCTTGAAAAAGAAATCATCAACAAATTTCTTTTTAGTTAGAGGGACATCTCAACAATCCTCCCCTCGTGATTCAACCCTCCATTCGAACAAAGATTGAGCCTATCTCAAATATTCAATCCGTCTAGATGGAGATAGACCAAATTTCCGCAACGACTATTATATTCGACTAATTTCTCTTCTCTTGAGAGTAGACCGCTAGTCAATTTGTTTAGCTCACATCCAAACCAAACTCTTCTTCTCCTAAGAGTGCACCGCCAGTCTGGTAAAGCTACCACAAATTTTCGTCTCTGGGCTCCAAACGTTTTTGTCCTCACCAGAGCTTTTCCTAACCTGAATCTCCACATTGATATAATATTGTCCACTTTGGGCCTAAACTATGGCTTTGTTTTTGGGCATCTCCCAAAACGCTTCATATCAATAGAGATGGTTGTCATCACTTATATACTAACGATCTTTTCGTTATCTAACAAATGTGAGATACTTTGTTAGCATCCCAACAATTAGCATATTTTATACCGGTTGAATTATATATTTATGTTCGTGCAAATTAGGGGAGAAAACCACAAACGCTCTCAAATAAATGAGAGTCTAATACCAATTTCACGGTGTTTAACTAGATTACTACAAAATAATGAAAACCAACAAACTATCAACTCTTTCGATGTTTGCATAAGCAATTTCAAATTTTATAATAATTTGGTTTTTAAATATTAATGTGTAATACTATAGTAAATTTTAAATTTGGTAACAATTTAGTTTCTATTACAAAAAAAATAAAAATAAATAAAGAATTCATCGAAATTTGATTCTGATTTTTTTATTTATTGAACTAATGTATGCTTCGTCCTAATTAATTTATCAAGAGACCAAAACAATCATTAATCAAACAGTTAATCGTTGATCTTCTGACAAAAAAAACAGTTAATCCTTGGAAGTCGAGATGGACAAAAGTTGAAAATAATTCTGAACCTTTCAGAAAGTCAAACGGAGTCAACAGCTTCTTGTCGGCTCCATTGCCAAAATCCTAAACCAGATCGGAAGCTTGTGTACCGGCAGTAATCGCCGGAACCGAACCATGCCCGGACCAGGGGCTCACATGGTCTACGCCATGGGCTCGGGCGTGGCTCTGATGGCTCTAAGCGACGGCAAATTCAGCCCCCACCATACCCTCATTTACACCATCAACGCCTTTTTCGGCCCCGACATCGGTTCCTTCTCCGATTGGCTATCCTCTGTTGTGGGTTTCTCTGGATCTTCAATTCCTGATTCGATTCATCATCCCTTGTTTTACATTCTCATTTTGGGTCTTCCTCTTTGTGTTTTTTACTCTTGGATTTCCTCTTTTCTTCTCCGGAAAGGGGTTCTTGATTCTGTCTTTGGGGTGAGTTAATTTACTCAACCTGCTTCGATTTTTTGTTTGGAATTGTGTGTTTTTTATGATGTGGGATGATTTTTTGAGTTCAGTGTTCAATTTTTGGATCGTTGGAGTAGAGTTTCTATTTGGGGTTTTTTTTTTGGTCATGATTTCACTTCTTCTTATGGTTTGATTTGTTGGTGATTGATTCTGTTTTGTTTTTCTTTGTTGTGAGGTGAATCTAAAGTTGAATTCTTGAGGGTGTTTGGATGAGTAGTTGGAATTATTTTGAGTGATTAGAAAGAAGAGAGAGAAGTTAAGGTTTTGTAGAGTGACTGCAGAAAGGAATGGTTAGAGAGATTTTGAAATGAGGGGTATTTTGAATCACTAGAAATCAGTTACTTTGAGTGATTGCAATAGCTCCTTGTGTGGTTTTCTAAGGAAGAGTTGCTATGTTCATTTGTAACTCCACACAAAACAAAAAATCAAACACTCCCTCATGGGTTTATTGCTAGCATGATGATGAAAATTTTAGAATGATGTGATATTTGTCTTGAAAAGGGTTGGTAAAGGCTTTGGTTCTCCTAAGGTATGCTTTCTTGAAGGTTCCAAGGTACCTGCGTTCAGGTTTGAATTTCAAGAGTGAGTTTTAATTATAAAATCCTCTAGTTATCTCTTGAAATCTGGTCTTGGGACAGATGTGGATGTATGGGGTATGTGGTGGAGCAAAGCTCCGATTGTTGGTTATAAGAAAAAATTGTGCTGTGAATCTGTTCTTTCTTTCTTTTAATGGTTCGTGGATTACTCAATTAACATGTTTATGAGTTGGTTACATCCTGTGATAAGAATTGGAAAAATATTGTCAGTCTTTTATGGTTTGTCTCGAAGAATTTGATCTGCATCCTTGTTCATTTTGCTCTAATGGTATAGGTTTCTCTTAATAGATGGCAATGCTTGCTGTTGATCTCTGCGGGTTCTTTTTCACACTTCTTTCTTGACCATTTGTTTGAGGTAAAGTTTGCATCTTTTTTGCCTCTTTTATGTTTATAACTCATTTGAAAAAATATATATACATTATTGATTCATATAATAAAGCTGCTAAATTAGCCCCCAAAGGACAATCTCGTTCTTAGAGACTTGGGTTTTCAAGGTATACTTTCTTCTTGGTTCTAGGTCTGAAAATCGTGAGTGAACTTATTGTAAAATTTTTTGTTGTCTCCCAAGCCCGAGTTACGAGTGCGGTTGTACGGAGCTCCAATAAAAAAATAAAAATAAAGCTGCCAAATTAAGCCTCTCTTCTTGTTAACCACCTTCCACGAAGAGATGTGATTTGTGTTCAAATAGAAGTTTTCTCACTGTTTAGGAGGATGAAAGAGGTAGCCCAGTTTGCTATTAGTTGTTTCAATCTGGTTAATAGGGGTGTTCACTATTCCGTTGGTTTTTGGTGAAAAGCGACACCAAAACTGACCTATCGGTTTGCTTTAAAATGTAACTGGAAAAATTTGAGTATCGACGGGTTGGTTAATTCATTTACTTTTCTTAAAAAAAAAAACATATTTATCATACAGTTTTAATGAAATGTTGAGAATTAATTATAAAAAAATTGGTCAAATGTTTAAATTTAAGTTAATTTTGCAATAACTATACAATAAATCTAATTAATCATATGATTAAATGTTAGTTAAAAAGTAATTTAGAGTTAAAAAATATTAATATTATATAAAGAAATTTGTTTAATTACAAAATGGGCTTATACTTGAATAATCAACCGTTTTAACTGGCAAACTTTCAGTTAAGTATTTTTCTAACCCAAACCAACCGACATATACTTGAAAATCAACTGCCCTTTATTTAGTCAGTTTGGTTTTCGGAGAATGTATGAACACCTCTACTTGTTAATAGTGTTTTAGGTCTTTGTTGTTTGAACAAGTTACTAGAAAAACATTGTTTTTTTAGATGAGAAGTGCAAGTGATGTATTTTCTTTTTTATCCATTTGTTCATCAACATGCGGCTTTTTTAAGTTGTGTTAACTGGATTATATTTAAACTGTTTAAAACTGAGAAATAGTTGGTTATAAAACTTATGTAGTTTAACAAGATACTAAAAGAAATAAACAAGATGGGTTGTAGTATTTTATCCGTACGGCCAAATTTACAGGAAAACGGGCATTCGTCCATGTACTCTTGGATATTAAGCACTGGATGGTGGGAAAATCGAGCACCAATCAACCCGGATGCTGTTATGGTAGTTGGATTCTTGTGCACTTCCTTAATTGGTGGCTTTGTTTACATTAACAGGTTTGGGAATACCATAAGTATTATTTCATTCTATTCCTTTACTCCTGCGTCATTTGAGTTTTACTAGATATTTGCAATTATGAGACAGAGTGAAGTCTGCAAAGTCCATTTCGAGACAATCGTATCAGTCGATGAAGCTTATCCTAGTCGTAGCTACCATGTACTCTATGTGGTGTGCAAGCCAGATATATTGGGCTAGCCCTCGTCAACCCGCAGTCGGTGAAGAGGCTGACCTTGGAGTTCTAGTGTTTTTGGCTGCATTTTTTTTTCTACCTCATTATCTTTGTATAAGGTCCATGCACCCTAAAGATCTTGAAGTAAGACAACTCCCATTGTGATAGATGAAGTGTTTATTTTTTTAGAAATATCTTAATTGACAACATTGCCCTTTTTGTCAATGAGATTACATATGAGAAACCACTAAATTTGCTATACTATTTACTTATTTAGTGTAAGCTGTATAGCTAAACTCAGCCTTTTGTTTCCTTAAATGTATGGTCATTGCAAGTACTAATGTGTAATCATGAACACCTCATTGATAGAATACAATCAATATTTATGCATTAATGTTATTATGCATTCAATCCTGAGTTTCTCGTGCATGCTTGGAACCCATGACCAGCTTCGCATAAATGCGCAGACGAAACGCAGCGGTATGGATCTGAATGGCAGATTTCAATAGCCAAGTTAGAAGGGGTGTTTTTAGCATAGGTAAGTGAAGTACAGAAACAAATCTTATGAACAAATGTGGGCAAAAGAAACCACCTTTGTGTTATAGAACTTAGGAGTTCTTGTGCAATAACCAATTTTTCTGGATCTAGCAGTTTGACCAGGTGTTTGAAGTCAACTGAAGGACCGGTAATAGATTTATGTTTCATCCTTACAATTTGATTCAAACATTTGGATGATTGAAGTTTAATAATATCCAAGTTAAGAATCAATCCAACAGAGTAAGATGGTGAAAAAGTTTCAAATTTAAATGATTGGACATATTCTAACTTTTTTTTTTAATCAAACAATATTCTATTCGAACTCGTCATTTTTTTTAATTTTAAGTCATACATCATGTTGTGCACTTGTCATAACTTGAATATGCTATTCTAACAACAAATTAACTTCTTCTTTTTTTTTTTTCTTGGGTGAATTGAAAATGGTGTACTTGATTAAAATCTTCGAATTCTCGAAAAGACATATAATGTACTCAGACTAGGTATTCAACCTTGTCAAATACAAACTAATCTTCTCAATGTAATAATAGGAGAAATGACGAGATTATGAATTTTAGATTTAGATTTTATTTGATTAAATTCTTGCCCATTTCAAATACTAATAATCCTTTCATAAGTTTTTTTTTTACATTTTTTTAACTCTACATTGGAAGATGAGTCTTGAACTATTGTTATTGTTAACTTTTTAACCTTCTTAAAGGTAAAAGGTTTCTAAAAAAATATTTAAAGTTGATGAGTATTATTAAAACGAAAGTGTAATAATTTTCTTCTAAAAATTAGTGGTAAACATATACTTTAACGTTTTAAAAGATTTAAAGATAATTTCGAAACTTTTTACACTGCTTATGGATACTATTGAAACAAAATTTATAATTTAAGAGTACTTTCTAACAAAGTGAATATAGTTCAATCGATATATTAGACGTCTAAGAAGTCTATTATATGAGTCTCCCAATTCTCTATATAATGATAATAATAATACAATTTGTTATAGGGTCGAATGAAATATATAAACGCGTTTGAAGTGTCGAAAAACTATAGGATAATCCAATTTAAAAAAATCAAATATGTTGCTTCCTTTCTTAGATATACGTCAATTTTAATTTTGTTCAAACAAAATCAAAGCAACGAAATTCAGCGACTATGTCCTATTACTAGAATCTTCTGTACTCAATTATTATATGATTTTTAGTTATTGTTTTTCTTAATTGAAAACGACAGCCCCATGCTCATGAAGCCACATAATTTCATTCATTACTATATGACCTACACACTTATGATTGTTATGAATCAAACCAAAAATATCTCATATTATTATATGATTTTCTCTTACTTTTTTTAAAATAAAAAAATCAATTTATAATCTTGTCGTTTCAAATATTCTTTTCTCCTTTTTTTTTTCTTTTCTTTTTTAAACAAATGATTTGATATTCTCAAACATTAAAAATGCCTAGATGATTCTTAATGAGTTTGTTGACTTCATAATAATATTTTGAAAAATTGACCATAGTCAAACTCAAAAAATAATTATAAATATGATCATTTTTAAAAATATTAAACAATTATAGTCATGAATATTAATATTAATAAGATCAATAATATATAATACTATATTAATATATAATAATATATTAATAACATATAATAATGTATTAATAATGCATAATAATATATTAATCATACAAAATATTGTATTAATAATTACAATAAATATCGTATTGAACTGTATTTAATGATTATCGATGCAAATATTTTCAAATTTAACTATAATTATTTTGTTAGAATAGATCATCCATTACAATTTTCTTAATTTTTTTTGGTTGAAAATTGAATATTTTAAGGATGGATTCAAATTTATAACTTTTTAGCTTTTAAATATACATTAATATCTTTGATTTATTATTTTTGTAGGTTATTTTAAGTTAGTGAAACATATTTTAAAGATAACTCATAAAATTAAATCAAACTAAAACTAAAATTCATACAAATTAAATAAATAAAAGTAAATTTTATTTTATATAGTGGCGTGTGTTGGATTGGACCAAATGCCAAACTCTATATGTTGTAAGTTAATGTAAAGAGGTAGCTAGCTGTCCTTAGACAAATTCACGAACCTATCATTTAGAATTAATTAATGATTTGAATGCAACTTTTTAATATATGGTTCTGATTAAATAGTTAATCACTTACAAAGACTTCTGATTTTATATACCTACCGACGGCTTAAATTGTTGGAAATCTATCTGAACGCAACTTTTTTTCTTCTCTTTATTATCTAATAATTTAGTTTTACAATTAATATTATAATCAATATTTCTCAATAGCATACAAAATCAAGATTTGCTTCTAACAAGAGTCGCGTATCCTTAGTTCGTTTTCAAATTAGGTTTGATTTTTGTTTTCACGGTATTTTTCGTTTTTTGGAAAAGAGAAAAAAAAATTATAATGATATAAGAGTTATAGTTCTACCTAATTTGTTTCTTAAAAAAAATCTACTTAATTAAAATTTTAATTACTTATATGTCTAGTATAACAATTATAGGGTGAGACCCGTTTGTTTCTCAACAATTATAGGGCGAGTTTCTAAAAAAAAAAAAAAAAAAATTATAGGGTGAGAACTAAAAAAATAAATATAAAGAGAAGATTAACTGTGTGTGAATTTTTTGTGGAAGATATAATTATGTAAATTGACAATATAATTATATTTCTTACAAAACAATAAATTATGAAGAAAAAAACCCAAACATTATGTGTGCATTAATGTGTTTTTTTATTGAATGTTATAAGTTAGTTAAGATTCCTGTAAAAAATAACAAAATAAGTTGGTTAAGATTAATACATTAAAAGTGAAAAAAAATAACAATAAACGATTAAAAAAAATCAAAACGACATTAAGATAAAAAAATAGATATTTTTAAATTTCAGAAATACAAATGAAAAAAACTTCACAATTTAGTTGTTGAAATAAAATCTAATTTAATTTTTGTTCGTGAATGGTAGTTTCAAATTCTCTCATACAATCATATATTGTTTTCTTTAAATGTTTAATTATATTGTTCCAAAATTTAATGTTTTTTTTTTTGAGACAGAAATATATTGTTTTAAATGTTTAATGGTTAAAATACCATTTTGGTCCCTCGACTTTCAAATTTGTTTCATTTTGGTCCCTCGACTTTTAAATGTCCAATT